>WBZZ01005337.1:70000-71513 GCA_019918135.1 Paulinella micropora
TGTGTGTGTGTGTGTGTGTGTGTGTGTGTGTGTGTGTGTGTGTGTGTGTGTGTGTGTGTGTGTGTGTATGTGTGTGTACGTGTGTGTGTGTGTTTGTGTGTTTTGTGTGCAACACTGTGTGTGTGTGTGTGTCTGTGCGTCTACATGTGTGTGTGTAACTTTATGTGATGTGTAGGTATTTACATACCTGCAGTACCACCAAACCCCAGCAGTGAATGGCATATATATAAATCAGTAAATCGATAGGAATTCTTTCTTCGTTTTCCTGCAAGCTTACATCTTACTCATCCAAGTGGACCTGGGCGAAAACGTTTTTGAAAGGTGGTGAAAGAAGAGTCTCCGACAAACACAATTCATCAAGCTATGCAGAACGGAAACACCAATAGGAAAGAAACGGTTTTGTAAAGAGGCGCACCGACCGATATTCGATAGAAGTGAAGCGGATAAAAAACGCAAAATCAGATAAAAGCATGTCACATCATGGCAAAGATCAAGTCAAGAGCGGGTAATATAAAGATACAGCAGGTATGTTCTAAAGCATTGCAGAAGTATTTGCTGAAATACTCAAAGCTTGGCCTCAGTATAGTTTATTTGTGAAATTCTTGATCTTCTTTTTGCAGGTCAGTCCCAGGTCACTAGTACTGATGGTACTACTGATATCTCCAACCACATGGCTCATGCTGTCCTTTTGTGAAGAAATGAGTCCCAGATAATGAAAAAGAAGGTGGAGGGAGAATGGTCGAATGACCGCCCCAGTGGCGCAGTTTTTCCGATTTCCTCTGTTCCCTTCCCCTTTTCCCTCCTCGGGCCAGCAAGCTTTTTTGATTTTTTGGGTCAGGTGGCACCTGCCGTGTGTGCCAAGCTGGGGGCACCACACACGCTATTTCAAATTCGGAAACACCTTTTCCTGCCCGTTATTCTGTTTTAGTGACATCATCTACTGTAGGTCGCCTTTCGTTTGTGTGTGTGTTCTGTCTGTGTGTGTGTGTGTGTGTGTGTGTGTGTGTGTGTGTGTGTGTGTGTGTGTGTGTGTGTGTGTGTGTAAGTGTGTGTGTGCGTGTCAGTATTGTGTCTGTGTGTCTGTGTGTCTGTGCTGCGTGTCTGTATGTGTCTGTGTGTGTCTGTGTGTGTCTGTGTGTCTGTGTGTGTGTGTGTGTGTGTCTGTGTGTGTGCGTGTGTCTGTGTGTGTGTTTGTGCGTGTGTGTGTGCTGTGTGTGTGTGTGTCTGTGTGTGTGTGTCTGTGTCTGTGTCTGTGTGTCTGTGTCTGTGTCTGTGTGTCTGTGTGTGTCTGTGTCTGTGTGTGTGTGTCTGTGTGTGTCTGTGTCTGTGTGTGTCTGTGTCTGTGTGTGTCTGTCTGTGTGTTGTCTGTGTGTTGTCTGTGTGTGTGCGTGTCTGTGTGTCTGTGTGTGTGGTGTGTGTGTGGTGTGTGTGTGTGTGTGTGTGTATGTGTGTGCGTCTGTGTGGAAAAATACTCGCATGTATAAATGTATATGCATGGAAATGTATGTATATG
>WBZZ01005338.1:0-2500 GCA_019918135.1 Paulinella micropora
ACTACATATCTAGCAGGGAGAGGGCAGGTACCCACGGAGCGCCTCGTCGACATTGGCGCTGCCCAGCACCAGCAGCCAGCCCGCCTGCCCGCGCACCTGCACACCGCGCCACACACAGCCGCTTGCCTTGGCGTGCAAGCACACTCGCGTACACACCCTCTTCTTGTCGGTGGAGGCATTCAAGCAAAGAAAGGCGGGAGTGTGTAGGACGGAGGGTGGCGGTGCAGGCGAACATGAAGCATATGAAGAGGAAATGCGGATGACACCATGATGACAACCACAGGCATGGTGTGCACATCCGCATGGTGCGCACATGTCACGCCACAGGCATAGTGTGCACAATATGTCATGCAACTTGGCCAGCTGGCGCCGAGTGCGCAGTGTTTTCTGTTCCTCAAGGCAAGGGGCATGCGCGCAGTGTGGGCTGGCAAGCAACGAAGGTGTGCGCTGTGCGGGCGGGCAGGCTCGGGTGTCTGTCTGTGTGTGTGTGTGTGTGTGTGTGGGGTGGGGTGGGGGGGGGGCTGCGGACCCAGGGCAGGAGCTGCGCCATGAGGTAGGACAGCACCATCCGTAGCCGCGCCTGTACAAGCGCGGTCAACAGGGCACGACCACCTCATGCTCGACGAATGCAGTCCCGGTCTGACTCAAGCTAACTACTTTCCTGCCCACCACGTCCAGCCCTAGCCGCAAGGAATCGCTCCATACATCAAACTTTGCCATCTATCCAATCCTGTCGCCCCCGTACACACCTCACCTCCATCGACCTCTTTCCACCTCCCAAACTCTTTTCTCCATGTATTCAGCCACTGGCTGTATCAATCTCCTCTTGACATGCAGGCCACCCTGGCACTCAAGCTTGGATAGAAGTCTCTCGAGAACTATGCCAGTGGCAGCGGGATGGAGTGCATGCCTGTCCGCAACTGCAACGACAGACAGACATAACAAGGGAAAGGAGACACACCCACCTGTATGTTTTGCAGGGCCAGGTTTTCCGGAATGCTACCACCGTGCACCTTGTACTTGGGAGTCTTGCCTGACACAATCCAGGCATAGAGTCTTTCCTTCGTAAGCTCACCACGCATATCCACAATGCGAACAACGTACTCGAGCATGCACATGTACACGTACGTACCTACGTGCTTAAATATACTCTACATGCACACATACATGCATATACACACCTTCAAAATTCAGACAGAAATGCAACCTTGTGCGAAAGGAATGCTTACCGGTTGTAGTTGTTTCTTGTGGCAACAGGTAAAATAGAAAGATGCCATCCTTACGCGTATGTTTAGATAGGGATGATCAGAGGCCATAGTTGCACGTATGGCTCGGTTGGAAGGTTGCAATATAACAATAATTACATGGTTCGATTGAGAGCACAGCTTCTGTGAGCTGTATGCAGGGGTGGAGGCAAGAGGTGCGGTGCGCAGGCTTTCAAGCAGCATGCCTGTGATCTGCTGGAACACGAAGAGCACCGCCGACACCATGTGGTCGATGTTGGCGTTCACATGGTAGTTGCCTAACAATAGCACAATCTCACTCGCACACGCGCTATTCACGGTTCGGTCGCGCGTCTACTCTGTTCGGAAAGAAAATGGAGTGCACGCTGGTGTAGGTGGCAGCATGGCGGGGGAGAGCTGCATTGGGCTGCTGTGTAGGGGTAGACCAATTTCCTTGCTGAGGTTCTCGGCGCGCTCTTTGGTCTCCGTAGAGCTGTTGCTCGTTCCTGCAGCCACAGGCGCGAGACAAGATTAAGGCGAGCACTAACAAAGAAAGTCGGTGGAATGATTGGACAACACTGGAAGAGACCTATCAAAACCAGAGGTGACTGCTTTCCACAAGGCATTGTTGTGATTTACACAGTTAATTTAAGTAACACACATTCATAAGTAAATACAGAATCATACATGCATACATGCATACATGCATACTTACATACTTATATGCATACTCAGATGCACATAAAGTGTGGCTTGTTGCGCTGTTCTGCGTGAAATGGAAAAGAACTCAGTCAATATCAAGCCTCCAGAACAGGCTCTCAGCGGATCTCAAGCTTCAAGAAGAACTGTTATGGCTTGCTTGCACTTTGGCACTGCTGACAGGGCGCAGCACACATGCCGCGTGCGTGGGGAAAGTGGGGGGGGTGGGAGGGGTTACCCATGTAACAGGTGTGCAGGATGGCGTGGGCCAGCTCTTCCCTGCTGCGTGGCACGTACCCACTGTCCTGTGCGCGCCTGCCAGCAGCAGCAACCCTCATGCTCTGTGCTTGGCTGTTGTATACTGCGTGCCCCCTCCCAAGCTTGAGCTTTGCTCTGTTCGGCCTTGGCCCCTGCATCTGTGCCTGACGCCTCACGCTGCCTGACTTGCACTCTTTGTCCCCGGCCGGCCGCCCGCCTTGCTGCTGCCTCAAGCTGCGGGTGCGTGGCTGCTGTGCGGTGTGGGTGCGCGGTGCGCGCAGGGGCTGCTGACCCCAGGATGCGACGCACATCCGACAGCA
>WBZZ01005338.1:5000-22524 GCA_019918135.1 Paulinella micropora
AGCATGGTCGTGGTGTGATAGGCCTTTGGGAGAGAGCAAAACAAAGCGAGGCTTTCTTGTCAAACGGCGCGTATGATAAAGTTTTGTGATAGGCATTTAAGGGACAGCAAAGCAAAGCGAGGCTATATTGCCAAACGGCGCGTGTGATAGAGGGAAGTGGAGCTTATCAGCGGCTGCGAACTCACCGTCATAGTAACTGCAGACACGCAACACAGGACATGCCGATTAGATACTGTATGGAGAAGCAAGGGCAAGTGATGGGGTTGGGAGCGTACACGCGGTCGCCGTCGCAGCCTTGCTGGTTGGCGTACAGGTAGACCCCGCCCGACTTGGCTGTGGCCCTGTACATCCCATCAGAACACCGACCAAAGCACACAACACACTGAAACATCTTTGTGCATGCTGTGGGCAGGTATGTTCTGTGGTTAACACACGCATGCCTGCTCTGCGATCAACTCAACTGCCAGCTATTTCGGTCGCTGCCCATGGCACCAGCCTACCTGCCTGTCTCCTTGCTCTGCTGTGTCCTGCTGTACTGGTCTTGTGTTGCTCTGCATGTTGAGTGGTCTGGTGCGTGGGCTGGCGGCCTGTGTGTACCCTTTGATCAGCTCCAGCCGCTGGTTCAGCTTGCGCAGCGTGTGGTGCGAGCCTGCACGCATTGGTTTGTTACCCGTGTGTAGAGCTCAGCGCTGTGCTGGCTGTCATGGGCTTCATGGTCATCTGTTGCGGGTGTGTACAGCACATGTCATAGGCACGTAAGCGTTGAAGTGGGGTGTATTCCGCTATCTTGCCGTGCATGATGCGCTGCTGCGTTGTGTGGGCCGGTGATACCCGAGCCGTTGAGGATGATCTCCGCACCGTTCAGACCCAGCCCTGTCAGAGACGTGTGTACATGTGCGTGTCTGTTTGCTGCGCTGTGCATTGGCTTGCTACGGGCGCTTTTGCATGTGCTGGCCCGCAAATGCTGTGGTGCCCATGGTCTGATTGCAGTGCTTGGCGGCTAGCATGGCTCTTGGCGTGCGGAGCATGGCAGGCTGGGTCAGCAGGGCAGGAGACCAATGTGCAGCGCCTGCGGGGTGAAGAGCTCCTCGCACGTCTCAGCTGCCACCGTCCCGTCGTTGGCCTCGATGATCGCCACCTAGCCGCCCCCCCCCCCCCCCCCAACACACACACACACACACACACAGGTTGACACTGAGTTAAGAGAAAGCCAGACAGGGACAACAGGCAGGAAGGAAGGGAGAGGACCCCAAACGGGACCGAGCGCTGGCCGGTGATGCGACTAGACACAACATTACGCACCGCACATGCACGCACATCACCTTCACACAAAGACGGTCCAGAGAAAAGACTTGGGAAGAAAATGGGCCGCAAAAGGCAGCGGAAGAAAAGCCAGCAAACACTAGACGGGAGTTGTAAAATGGAATAGGGAAAATGGGAGGGTTTGAATACATGCCAAAGTGGGAGGAGGGTGGATCAAGGTGCATAATCAAGGCAGGTTGGATGTGAAGGATGCAGCGGCAGAGAGTTGGAGGTGTGACTAGATGTGGGGGACAGGTGTGACTAGATGTGGGGGACAGGAGAGAGAGAGAGTATGTGTGTATGTGCGTTGGTGTGACTAGATAGTGGGGGGCAGGATGTGCTGCTGCAGCTCATACAGAGACGTCCACGCGCAAAACCTGCAACCATCAAGCCCACAGGAATTTTCTGGCCGAAATGGCATGAACAGAAACACGCTTTTCCTGATAAAGGCCATACTATGTGACATACACAGTGTGTGTATGTGCGTATATCTTCAATATATGATTTATGTTGAGTAAAAAGTGCATGTACAATACTAACCAGCGTGTTTCCCGATAGATGCCGTCGTCCGCCATGCATACCTACACAGTCAAACATATCAAAGTACGTAGTATTGTGCTGCACATTTTGCCTGATGAAACTTGTGTTCATATTCATGTATAACGTATTAGTAAATTCGAAAGATTCAGACAGACAGAAGGAGGGGTAGCCAAGGGGGGGGGGGGGGGGGGGCAGAAGGAGGGCAAAGGAAGACGGACCTTGGGTCGGATGAGGATCACCTTTCCGTCCAGAATGAAGACGCGGCAGTTGTAGCGCACGCTGCGGCAGCCAACACACAGCCGATGCACATCCACACGACACGCTGGCAAGCCAGAGCAGCGGCAGCAGCCGTGGGCGGCAGGCGCAAACACCTCTGATGGATCACAGGCATCCCCACGTCAACCAAAATGCCTAAAGAACCAGCAGGAAGGCAACGTGGCGCAGCCAGACGCTGTGGGGAGGTCAAGCACAGATGGACAGGTATCGCGATGCTCGCGTGGTCGAAATTCAAGTCACAGCGCGCAGCACGAATACCCAGTGTTCTTCACTATCAGAATGTATCAGGGTATATAAAGCTGAGGTGGGTTCGGTGGCCTCTTGTGTGTGCAGGCAGGCGGGCTGGCTAGCATGTGAGACCGTTGGTCAGCCCCGACTGCAGCAGTATCCCCACGCTCTCCCTGGGCGGCACGGCACAGAGCAGCTGCGGCCAAGAAGGCCGGGGGGGGGGGGGGGGGGCGGGGGTAAGCTAGGAAGGACCAGGAATGCATGACGGTATCCTGTTCCAGGAAGTGGTCCGCGCAGCCATACCCTGACGCAACACACACCGCAACGTGGTCCGCGCAGCCGAACCCATGGCCAGTCAGAAAGCTGTGAGTGCGGTCAGCACCACGGTAAGCACATGCCTATTCTAACTACAAGCGTGTGCTCAGTATGAATGTGAAAGCACGTGCGCATGGTTGATGCAGCAAAACGACAGCAATGTGCGTAAGCAAGCGGTTTGGAAACGAACCAGAGATTTCCAGCTCGGGGCCTGTCCTGACTGTGCAGCCTACACACATGCAAGCAAAAGAGCGCAGAGCGACGGACAAAAGAGCAGCTATCAGCGAGAGAGAGAGAGAGAGAGAGAGAGAGAGAGAGAGAGAGAGAGAGAGAGAGGGAGAGAGAGAGAGAGAGATACGTCCAGCAGGCACAGTCAAAAGCGGATTCAAAGCAGGCACGGTCAAACAAAGAAAGAAAGCAAGTTATGTATGCATGTAAGCGCTCCACATGCTTCAAGCGCGACCTTGAGCCTTGGCCTGCTTGACACTTTCTTGAATCAGGCGCAAATTGTTGTCAAAGTCCATGGCCCACATGTTCAGGTTGCACGTGGCTGCATGACACAGTCAAAGAAACCAAATATCGTCCCACATACACAAAAGAAACTCCTGGATACCGGTTATTCTTGCTTACGTACCAAGCACGTGTTACATCAAGTTTTTTGCCCATAGTTTCTAATGTCTTGTTTTAAATCACATTGTAAGATGATAGATTGTATATTGTGTTGTATTGTATTGTATTGTACTGTGTTGAATTGTATTGTATTGTATTGTATTGTATTGTATTGTATTGTATTGTATTGTATTGTATGGTATTGGATTGTATACTTATACTACCACAATATTACTACTACTACGACTACTACTACTACTACTACTACTACTACTACTACTACTACTGGTACCACTACTACTACTGCTACTACTACTACTACTACTACTACTACTGGTACCACTACTACTACTACTACCACTACCACTACTACTACTACCACTATTACTACTACTACTACTACTACTACTACTACTACTACTACTACTACTACTACTACTGCCACTACCACTACTACTACTACTACTACTACTAATACTACTATGACTATTATCATTATGATTATCCCTGAAAGGTGTTGGGAGTAGGAGGTGGGGGGTTTGGGGGAAGGGGAGAAAGGGAAATTGTGTACCCCCCCCAACCCCACCCACCCACCCAGCAAATCGGCACCCCTGTCCCTATTAATCATTGTTTGTGGAAACGAGGAGGAGTTGGGGGCTCATATTTGCAGGGTGGCTAGCCCCAGACTCGATCTTGATGCTGATATAATTTTTTGGAATTCACGCAAATAGAGGAGTATCCTCAATGCAAATTCCTTATTTTTATCGCACCACTGTCCCTATAAATCATGGTTTGTGGGAACCAGGAGGGGTTAGGAGCTCATAGTTGCAGGGTGGCTAGCCCCAGACTCTATTTGATGCTGTTATACTTTTTTTGGAATTCACGCATTAGGGGAGTGTCCTGGATGCAAAAATTCCTTGTCTTTTTTGCCTATTTTCTGCACCCTCTTCCACAATAAATCATGGTTTGTCGGAACCAGGAGGAGTTGGAAGCTCGCATTGACAGGGTGGCTAGCCCCAGACTCGATCGTGATGCTGATAATTTTCGGAATTCACGCAAATATTTGCGTTACGAGAGTGTCTGAATGCAAAAGTTCCTCGTTTTTTGGGAGTACTTGCCGGTACCTCTGGCAATTGAACGTACCCTGTCGACGGGGAGGGGGGGGGGGGGGGGGGGGGGGGGCGGGGCCGGGGCTCTCGGGAAACCCATCACTGTATTTGTACGTACCTCACGCGAATCAGCCGGCACCAAAGGAATGGCTGAGAATGCTCCAAGGCTGTCAGAGTTGTGCCAGAAGGGTTTATGCCGGTTATCTCCGGCCATTTAACGTACCCTGTCGACTGTGGCAAGGAGAGGGGGTGGCCCTTCCCCCGGGAACCCAAGCCCTGCTATTGTACGTACCCTATGCGAATCAGTCGGCACCGAAATGAATGGCTGAGAATGCTCCAAGGTTCTAAGAATTGTGCCAGCAGGGTTTATGCCCGTTACCTCTGGCAATAGCACGTACCCTGTCGACTTTGGAAAGGGGCGGGGGGGGGGGGGTTCCGGAGGGAGCCCTCCCCCCGGGAACCCAGCCCCGCCATTGTACGTACCCGAAGCGAATTCGCCGGCGCCAAAACGAATGGCAAAAAATGCTCCAAGGCTCCTCCAGAAGGGTTGAAAGGCTGATTCTTGGTTTTCACAACCTCGGGACGCGCTCTAGGTAGTGAACCAGTTGAAAACGATATTCACAAAGATTTTGGCAAAGTAGTGCCAAAATGAATGGCTGAGAATGCTCCAAGGCTCTTAGAGAGTTGTGCCAGAGGGGCTCAGAGGCTGATTCTTTGTGTTTTCGCAAGCTTGTCATGAGCTCTTTTTTAGGGACATAGTTGAAATTATGAATTTCGAATGTAATGACAAAGTAGTGCCAAAATGAATGGCTGAATTGCTGCAAGGCTGTAAAAGCTGTGCATGTGAGACTGAGAGGAAAAGCGACCTTGGGAGAGGGGGGGGGGGGGGGTGGGTTTTCGTGTTTTCGCAAACTTGTCATGAGCTCTTTTTTAGGGACATAGTTGAAATTATGAATTTCGAATGTAATAACAAAGTAGTGCCAAAATGAATGGCTGAATTGCTGCAAGGCTGTAAAAGCTGTGCATGTGAGACTGAGAGGAAAAGCCACCTTGAGAGAGGGGGCGGGGGGGGGGGGGGGGGTTGGGTTGCGCGAAGCGCACCGAAAACCATCCTTTCAGGTGTTGGCGCAGCCCCTAGTTATTATTATTATTATCATTATTATTATTATTATTATTATTATCGGACACCGTGATAGCCCAGTGGTCAAGTTCTACCATCTGGGCCCTGTCGCCAGTTCGATTCCCGTCGGTGCCACCAGTATTTTCATTGAACATACCGGTCCGTCTGGAAGTGTTGGAACTGCCCTTGCGGGGGTGTCATTAGAGCCTATCGTCAATTCTTCGTACTCCCCTCACGGGTGAGACGATGGAGGCGCATGTGCAGAAATGCATCAGCCATTGACAGAGAAGCACTATTATTATTATTATTATTATTATTATCCCTGAAAGGTGTTGGAGAAGGGTGGGGGGTTTGGGGGGAGGGGGAAAATGAAAATTGTGTACCCCCCCCCCCAAATCGGCACCCCTGTCGCAATAAATCATGGTTTGTGGGAACGAGGAGGAGTTCGGAGCTCATATTTGCAGGGTAGTTAGCGCCCCAGACTCGATGTTGATGCTGACATGATTTTTTCGGAATTCACGCAAATATTTGCGTTAGGGGAGTGTCCTGAATGCCAAAATTCCTTGTTTTTTTCGCACCCCAATCTGAATAAATCATGGTTTGTGTGAACCAGGAGGAGTTGGGAGCTCATAATGACAGGGTGGCTAGCCCCAGACTCGATCTTGATGCTGATATAATTTCTTTGGAATTCACGCAAATATTTGCGTTAGGGGAGTGTCCTGAATTCCAAATTTCCTTGTTTTTTTGGCCTTTTTTGCACCCCCCATCGGAATAAATCATGGTTTGTGTGAACCAGGAGCTCATACTGGCAGGGTGGTTAGCCCCAGACTCGATCTTGATGCTGATATAATTTTTTTGGAATTCATGCAAATATTTGCGTAAGGGGAGTGTCCTGAATGCCAAATTTCCTTGTTTTTTTGGCCTTTTTTTGCACCCCCCATCGGAATAAATCATGGTTTGTGGGAACCAGGAGGAGTTGGGAGCTCATATTGGCAGTGTGTCTAGCCCCAGACTCGATCTTGATGCTGGTATAGTTTTTTTTGGAATTCACGCACATATTTGCGTTAGGGAGTGTCCTGAATGCAAAATTTCCATGTTTTTTGGCAGTACTTGCCGGTGCCTCCGGCAATTGAACGTACCCTGTCGACGGGGCAGGGGGGGTCCGGGGGGCCCTCCCCCTGGGAACCCCAGCCCGGCGATTGTACGTACCCGTTTTGGTCGCGGGTGGCATCTACATGAAAATTGAGGTTTTTTGCCACCAGGAGCCCTTTGCAGCACCTCCGGCAATTCAACGTACCCTGTCGAAGGGAAAGGGGGGGTCCGGGGGAGCCCTGCGATTGTATGTACCCGTGCTGGTCGCGGGTGGCACCCACACCTGAAAATTGAGGTTTTTTTGCCACCAGGCGCCGTTTGCGGCACCTCCGGCAATTCAACGTACCCTGTCGAAGGGAAAGGGGGCGGAGGGGGGGGCCCTCCGAAAAGTGATAAGAAGTGGGGCTGGCGGGGTTTGGTGCGCGAAGCGCACCGGTATACCATCCTTTCAGGTGTTGGCGCAGCCCCTAGTTATTATTATTATTATTATTATTATTTTGGGGGGCACCAATACATGGTTGGGTGTCACCGCCACACGGCGGGGTTGGGGCCGTTGGCAGCTTGTTATGATGGGTACATAATCAGTGCTCCACTGATTCATGAGACGGAAACTTTTACTGAGAGAAGCTCTCTCACCACGCTCACGGCTCTTGGCTCGGGGTGGCCTCTGGTATCACTCGGGGTGCGGGGGGTGGGGGTTATCTGAGGGAGGGGGTTGGGCTCAGTGGGTCACTGGACAGGTTGGTTAACTAAACTACTGTCGGTATGAGTGGGAATGAAGGCGACAGGCTCCACACATTTCCACAAGCCTTGAAATCACTCAACTGCCACAGTAGCGACTGCCTGGACGCGGGGCTCCTGACTCACCCTCTCTCCCAGAACCCCTCGTGCTCACTTTGCGGATGCCATGGGGATGCTCTGGCGGAGGGTCGGGACGTGTTGGGTGCATGTGACCGGGCCTGTCACTTAGTGTTCTCGGTAGATGACTCTTTTGTAGCTTCTATCGGACGCAGGGTGGCTTGCCACGACACCTCAATGATGCATAGTACGTCACGTCTCTGACCTGGTTACGGGGGCGGGTAACTGAGGCGGGTTCCTGAAGGCTGGTTACGGAAGCTATGTTATTGTTGTTGGGTTCCTGGCTGCTATGTTATTGTTGTTGGGTTCCTGGCTGCTATGTTATTGTTGTTGGGTTCCTGGCTGCTATGTTATTGTTGTTGGGTTCCTGGCTGCTATGTTATTGTTGTTGGGTTCCTGGCTGCTATGTTATTGTTGTTGGGTTCCTGGCTGCTATGCTATTGTTGTTGGGTTCCTGGCGGCGTACATGTTTATGCTTTTTTAAGGGTTGAGCTTTAAATAACCCCACTCGGGTCTTCTTTTATCGAGCTCACCACTCGGTGGATGGAGGCCTGGGGTAGACTTATACGATGTTTTTGATGCTAGGTTCCGTCTCCAGGGATTCGACTGGCATCGCTGCTTTGCCTCACCGCACTGCCTCACCCACACATCCACGCTGGCACACTGTTTCTCCTCTTGCTCTTGTACCTATGTCGCACACAGCTATGAGCTCACGCCGATGAGTGGTTGTGACGAGGTGCACCCAGCTGGATTGCGGGCGAGCCACGGCGGCCTCGCTCTCGCTCGCTCTCTCTCTCTCTCTCTCTCTCTCTCTCTCTCTCTCTCTCTTTTTTTCTTTTTTTTTTTTTTTTTTTTTTTTTTTTTTTTTTTTTTGTTGTTGTTGTTGTTGTTGCTTTGCTTTGCTTTGCTTTGGGCGAGGCCTAGCTTTCACATGGGCGGGCTGAGCCTATGAGGGGCGCACGATAAGCGTTCCATTGATTTATGAGACGGGTCCCAATTACTGAGAGTAACTCATGTGAGTTGCTCATCATACTCATGGCTCTTGGCTCGGGGTGGCCTCTGGAATCACAAGGGGTGGGCACTGGGGGAGGGGTTTGTGTTCAGAGGGTCACGGCGAAGGATGGTCAACCAAACTACTGTCGGTCGGAGTTTGTACGAAGGCGAGAGGCCCTACACCTTACCACAAGCCTTGAAACGACTAAATGACCAAAGTAACGACGGACCGGAGCGGGGCTCCTGGCTCACCCTCTCTCTCAGCACTCTTCGTGCTCATCCTGCGGATGCCATGGGGTTGCTCTGGCGGAGGGTTATGGGGTGGTGGGTACACGTGCACGGGCCTGTCACTCTGTGCTCTCGGTAGATGACTCACTTGCAGCGTTTATCGGACGCAGGGTGGTTTGCCACGACACCTACCTCGATGATGCACAGCGGGTCTGCCTCGTGCCTGGTTACGGATGCAGGTGAGTGTTTGTGTGTATTCCTATACATACGTACACGTATGCTTTTTAAGGGTTGAGCTTTAAATAACCCCACCTGGGTCCTCATTTATCGAGTTTACAACTCGATCAATGCGGCACCGGGGTCCCATACCACTTATGTCAGGTTCTTATGCGAAGAGCGCGGCCGCTAGTGCTGGCCCTATGGGTCAAGGCGGTAATCCTTCAGGTTTAGACGTTCCCCGTGGGAGTGCGCCTGCGGGTGGCGATGGCTACTCGGCCGGGGTGGGGTGGTCGAGTGCTCGCGTACCTGACGGGCAACCTGAATCACGTAGAGCCAGCAATCCTGCTGCATCTCGATCACCCTCCCCAACCTCGGAAGAGAAGTCACGTCCGGAAAGGTCTGGTCACGGCGTGTGGCAAGCGGTACCGCCACCGAGGAGGTGGCGGAGGAAGGTACGAAATGAGCTGGATAAGAGATGTTGCATAGTATTGGGGCTATCGCATGTCTCTCAGACAGTGGTCATGGCGCGAGAGCTCCGAATTCTCGGTCTCGGGGAAGTCGAGGTGGAATTCGCGGGCAGAGGTAGTGGGCGACATTTGCGGATTAAATGTGCGTCTTGTGAGGAGGCGGAGAAGATGGTGCGGCTGCTGCGGGAGCGTAAGTTCTTCACGGGAAAGGTTCACGTTGCGACGGGTAGGACTTTCCGGGAAAGAGAGAAGCAGCGGGCTGCACGGGGGGGTGCCCAGTATGTAGAGATGCAGAGGGAGCTTCGCAAGCAGGGATTTGGCTACTGGGTGCTCGACGTGGAAGTCGACGAGCCCCAGGGCGAAGCCTCAAGCGGTGAATCTCCCTTGGCGGAGTGGGGCGGGATGCGGGAGCTGGAGGAGCTGGGGCGGAGGGTGCAGGATGGGCCGTGGAGGGTGGCGGAGGGCTCCAGGCGGGCTCAACCGAAGCGCAGGCATCGGCATCAGCTTCGTTCTTCCCAATTTGTGAAAGGCTTCCCACTGAGGGTGGCCTCACATAATTGGCAAGGCAAAGTGGGTGCGGATAGCCCAGGCTTTGGGGAATGGCCGGAGCACTACAAGGAGCGAGGCTGGGTGATCGTCGGAGTCCAGGAGCACAACCTATCGTCGCAGAAGGTGGAGAAGCTCCAAGTCGACGGCTTCGCAGTCCTCGGCAAAGCGGCTGCAACTGGTGCGGGCTCGCGTCTCTTGGGGGGAGTCTTGACGTTGGTGGCCAACTATCTGGCACCGTGCGCTACCATTGTACAGGCGCCTGTTCCACACCCACAGCAATTGTGGGTGAGGCTGTCGTCTGGGAGCGCGACGGCGTCGGATGTGTTCGTCGGCAACGGCTACTTCCCCCAAGAAAATCAACGAGAGGAATCTATTGCAGCCTATGAGGCGTGGCAGGCGGCCGTCTCCTACTTCGCCACCAAAGGTCATGTGGTTACGGTTGGTGATGCTAATGCTAAGCTGGGGCCCGCCAGAATAGCGCGGGAGGAGGGAGTGGTGGGCCTCTTTGGCGAGATAGATGGGAGGGGTAGAGGGGTTAGGAGTGAGAATGGTGAGTTGCTGGCTGCGATGCTTGTTGCCACGGGGTTGCGCAATCTCAGTGGGTTTTCGCAACCACGGGGGGACAAATATTGGTGGTCTAGGCAGGAAAATATAGGTGGACGAAGGCATCTACTGGATTACATCTGCGTCTCTTCCGAGCTGGCGGAGGAGGCAAGCTTCGGCGTCGACGAGGTAGACCTTGATACCGACCACAAAGCTGTGTGGGCGGAACTGGTCTGGGGGGGACAGCCACCCCCCAAAAAGCAGGTAAAGAGGTACAAAGCATTCAAGACAGAGCGCTTGATAGGCAGGGTAGTTGAGGGTAAGGAGAGTGAGCTGTCTAAGCTTAGGTTGAAGTACGACGAGACCTTTGCAGCTGGTATATCGGGGCTGTTGCCAGATGGCCTCCCAGATCTATCAGCAGTGGAGGACCCGGATGAGCTTCAGCAGGAGGTAGATAGGGTCGCTAGCTTAGTGGTCCGAGCTTTCACGGGCGCAGCCGTGAAGGTCTTGGGAGTTCGGGTGATTAGGCCAGGGTTTACTAATGCATGGTTTGATGAGAGTCTTAGGGAAGCGATTGCGCGACGGAGAGAGGCATACGGCCTCTGGCGAAGGAATGAGGCCAACCGAGAGGCCTGGCAAAGATATAAAGAAGCGAGGAAGGCGGTCAGAAGGTTATGCAAGGAGAAGAAGGAGCAAGCGTGGAAGCGGGTCCAGAATGACACCGCTGCCAACTTCAGGAGCGCTGCCATGGCCACGTACTGGAAGCTGTCAAAGCGTTTGGGCGGGGTTCGGCGGTCGAACGCTTCTGCTCCTGTTCGGAAGCCCGATGGCACTCTGGCATGCACACTCCGGGAAAAACTACAAGAATGGGAAGAATACCGCCGACGTATGGTGGTCCCCAAAGAAAACCAGTTTTTGGAGGATGCATGTGTAGAGGAAGTCGGTTCTGATGAGGAAGCAGCGCGGATTGAGCCCGAGCGGAAGGCCCGCGAAACCTTCCAGTATAACGACAACCTGCGCGACCAATTCGAGGCCATGGCGCAAGCCGAGGAGATCCGGACTGAGACGGGCCCGCTGGACTATGATTACACCGAGAAGGAAGTGGAGCTCTGCCAGGAAAATCTCTAGAATCACAAAGCGTGCTCACCGGATAAGATCAAGAACGAGATGCTCAAGTACGGAGGCACGCGGATTGTGAGCTTTCTGGTGCGCTTCTTCAACTGGTTGAAATCGTGCGAATACACCCCCAGCGACTGGGGCAAAGCGATTATCGTCAACATCCCAAAAGGAGGCGACCCAACCGATCCGGAAAATTGGAGAGACATCGCGATTCTGAGCTGTCTGGGTAAGATGTATCTGTCCCTTATGGCGGCGAGGCTTACGGCTTTCATCGATCAGCCGGGCAGGCTTCGCCCAGAGCAGGGTGGGTTCCGGCCAAAACGTAGTACGGGGGACCAGATTTTTGTCCTTAAGGAGCGTCTGCGCCTTAGACAACAAGCTGGCCTCCGTTCTTTCGTTTTGTTCGTGGATCTGAGAAAGGCATTCCCTACGGTTTGGCGGGCCGGGTTGTTTCAGAGGCTAACCCAGATGGGGGTACAGGGCAAGTTCTATCGCATTCTGCGGCGTTTTTACCGAAGAACGTCATCGCGAGTGCTAGTCGATGGCGAACTCACTGGTGAAGTGCTGGAAGAGATGGGAGTTCAGCAAGGGTCGCCGTTGTCACCGTCGCTGTTCAACGTCTTCATGGATGAGCTAACGGTCCGAATCGCGAAAGAGTTGGAGATCGAGGACCTCAACCGCATCGAAGACATACGGACCCTGCTTTACGCCGACGACGTTGCGGTAATTGCGCATAGTGTCACGGAGCTTCAACAGATTGTAAATGTCGTGGCGACATTCGTGGAGGACTATCGGCTTGAAATCAACCTGAAACCGGGCAAGACGGAAGTCATGCCGATATACGGGCACGCCAAGTCAAAAAAGTCGCCCCCATGCGTGAGGTTCCGGGGCAAGGTTCTCAACGTCACCGACCACTACAAATACCTGGGAGTTCTGCTCACGGACACCCTCTCCGATAAACCGCAAGCGAAGCGGGCGGCGGAAATCACTGTAGCGGGAACGGCTGCCTGCTATCCCCTCTGGATTGCCCTTGAAGTTCCAGCGCGTCTTCGGCTGATGAATTGGCAGCAAATGGTTGGCGCAAAGTTGCTTTACGCATCGGCTTTTTGGGATCTGCCGGGCGCCAACAAGCTGAGTAAGCTGGAGGGCGCGTTGGTAGCGCCCCTGCGGGTCATCTTGGGTGTTGGTACGCGCACAAGCGGCTGCATCACCAGGGGTTTAGGCCGCACGCCGAGTTTTAGCATCCTTGCCAAGGCGGCCCGGCTTCGGTTCCTAGGGCGCATCGAGTTACTGGGCAACAGAGCGCTAACACGCAGGCTTTACAACACGGGTCGGTGCAAATGGAAGGAAGATACGGAAAATTTGATCTTAGCAGATCACAGGCTGCGGGAGGGCTTGGATGCGCTCAAGCGGGTCGTGAACGAAGATGGCACGGTAGATGATAAGGACTGGCGGGCCGCTCTGGCGAACTGGAACGAGGTGGTAAAGCAATGGTCTGTCCGGCAGGAAGTAGCTGGCTGGGAGCGGCAGGCTAAGCCCTCTGATGGGCTTAGGGTGCTGCTTAGCCAGATGTTTTCCCGCTCTGCTTTCCCACGTTGGCGGGCGCTGGAGGGGGGAAGTCACAACCTTATCAGAAGGCGATTGTTGAGCTGCAACAATCGCCTTCGCCTCTACCGATCCAAATTTGGCTCATGCTCGCCGGACTGCTCAAGCTGTTTCGCCTTGTGTGGCACTGAGGTTAACGAGTCGTTACGTCACTTCCTGCTGTATTGCCCAACGTTTGCGAGCTCTCGTGAGGCACTGTTTAAGTTTATCGATGAGGCGCAAGCCCGGCAGCCCCTCATGCTGAATCGAGGAGGGCTTTATCACAGGGAACTGCGGGAGGCAGAGGAGGAGATGAGGCTCTTCAAAGAGGAATGGCTGAAGGGGGAGGATGAAAAGATGGCGGCGATGCTCGGCGTTTTGTTTATCCCTGTCCCAGAAGAGGTGGAGGAGGAGTTAGGAAGGTTTGTTGCCACCATCTGGAAGGAGTGGGAGGAGTTGGAGGCGCAGACCAGGGAGGCAGAGGGGGCGGAGGAGGAGGAGGAGGTGATCGACCTCACGGTCGTTCAGGAGGTGGGTAGAAGGAGGGGAAGGCCTAGTCAGGTAGAATGTCTGGCTAGATCTGTTGTAGGTGGAGGTCAGCGCAGCGTCGCGGACTTCTTCTCGGCAGATAACTCCTCTCACTCCTTGCACCCACTTGCACATGCACAGCACGCTCATTTGCACATTGCACTGCCAGTCGAGTCTTTGGAGCGGAGCCGCGTCACCGAACGGTCCCGTGCTACCAATGGAGGCACATGTCCGACAGGATCAAAGGCCAATTGACTGATAAGTCTATTATTATTATTATTATTATTATTTTGGACACCGTGATAGCCCAGTGGTCAAGTTCTACCATCTGGGCCCTGTCGCCACTTCGATTCCCGTCGGTGCCACCAGTATTTTCATTGAACATACCGATCCGTCTGGACCAGTATTTTCATTGAACATACCGGCCCGTCTGGAAGTGTTGGAACTGCCCTTGCGGGGGTGTCATTAGAGCTTATCGTCAATTCTTCGTACTCCCCTCACGGGTGAGACGATGGAGGCGCATGTGCAGAAATGGATCAGCCATTGACAGAGAAGCACTATTATTATTATTATTATTATTATTATTATTATTATTATTATTATTATCCCTGAAAGGTGTTCGTGAAGGGGGTGGGGGGTTTAGGGGGAGGGGGAAATGAAAATTGTGTACCCCCCCCCCCCCCCCCCAAATCGGCACCCCTGTCGGAATAAATCATGGTTTGTGGGAACGAGGAGGAGTTGGGAGCTCATATTTGCAGGGTAGCTAGCCCCAGACTCGATGTTGATGCTGACATGATTTTTTCGGAATTCACGCAAATATTTGCGTTAGGGGAGTGTCCTGAATGCCAAAATTCCTTGTTTTTTTCGCACCCCAATCTGAATAAATCATGGTTTGTGTGAACCAGGAGGAGTTGGGAGCTCATAATGACAGGGTGGCTAGCCCCAGACTCGATCTTGATGCTGATATAATTTCTTTGGAATTCACGCAAATATTTGCGTTAGGGGAGTGTCCTGAATTCCAAATTTCCTTGTTTTTTTGGCCTTTTTTGCACCCCCCATCGGAATAAATCATGGTTTGTGTGAACCAGGAGCTCATACTGGCAGGGTGGTTAGCCCCAGACTCGATCTTGATGCTGATATAATTTTTTTGGAATTCATGCAAATATTTGCGTAAGGGGAGTGTCCTGAATGCCAAATTTCCTTGTTTTTTAGCAGCACTTGCCGGTGCCTCCGGCAATCGAACGTACCCTGTCGACGGGGCAGGGGGGGTCCGGGGGGCCCTCCCCCCGGGAACCCCAGCCCGGCGATTGTACGTACCCGTTTTGGTCGCGGATGGCACCCACACCAGAAAATTGAGGTCGTGTGCCACCAGGCGCCCTCCGGCAATTGAACGAACCCTGTCGACGGGGCTGGGGGGGTCCGGGGGGCCCTCCCCCCGGGAACCCAGTCCGGCGATTGTACGTACCAGTTTTGGTCGCGGGTGGCTTCCACGCCAGAAAATTGAGGTCTTGTGCCACCAGCGGCCGTTTGCGCACACCAGAGGGAGTTAGCGGCTGATAGTTGGTGTATCTGACACTTGATGAGCTCTCTTCGAAAATATAAAAATTGTGGCGCCGGGTGGCATACACACCCGAAAATTGAGGTTTTTGCGCCACCAGGCGCCGTTTGCGCACACCTGAGGGAGTTTGAGGCTGATGTTTGGTGTACCCGACCTCTCTCGGCGCTCTCTTCGGAGATGAAAAAGTTTTGGTGGCGGGTGGCACAAAAACCAGAGATTTCAGGTTTTTGTGCCACCAGAGCTTACACTTGCGTTCTTCTGGTACCTCCGGCAATTGAACGTACCCTGTCGACGGGAAAGGGGGGGGTCCGGGGGGCTCTCGCCCCGGGAACCCCAGCCCGAGGCGGGGGGGGGGGGGGGGGGGGGGGGGGGTGCGGAGCGCACCGCAAACCATCCTTTCAGGTGTTGGCGCAGCCCCTAGTTATTATGATGATGATGATGATGATGATGATGATGGAGGGGTGCACAGTATGGCACCCCACGGGAAGAGGAGGTGGTTGGGCCTCTTCCCACTGGTTCCGAGGCTATGTTGTTGTGTTGTTCTTATAAGACATACACCACGTGGGGTCAAAGGGGTACATACATTCCGAGATCTAGGGGTGGTGACGGGTTTCGAGGCGTCCCAGACACTTACCGCCAAACGTCCTCATGCGCTGGCAGACCGCATGAAATGTCTGCTACCCCTGTGAGTACCTCCATGCGGGACCTACCCAGTCTCGTGGAGCTCTCACGCGGGGAAGATCAATCATTTGTAGTTGATTTCCTGCAAGGTACCCGACACTGTGCGGGTATTAGGGACTTCCTTTTGGGGCTTTCTATGCAGGATGGTTAGAGTCACTCTTCCCTTCCCAACATACTCACTGTAGTCTCTGTTGGGTCGAGGGATGGAGGCGCACGGCCCTCGGGGTCAGCCATGACAGATCAATATATTATTATTATTATTATTATTATTATTATTATTATTATTATTATTATTATTATTATTATTATTATTATTATTATTATTTGGACACCGTGATAGCCCAGTGGTCAAGTTCTACCATCTGGGCTCTGTCGCCAGTTCGATTCTCGTCGGTGCCACCAGTATTTTCATTGAACATACCGGTCCGTTTGGACCAGTATTTTCATTGAACATACCGGTACGTCTGGAAGTGTTGGAACTGCCCTTGCGGGGGTGTCATTAGAGCCTATCGTCAATTCTTCGTACTCCCCTCACGGGTGAGACGATGGAGGCGCATGTGCAGATTTGCATCAGCCACTGACAGAGAAGCACTATTATTATTATTATTATTATTATTATTCTGGAGGGGTGCACAAGATGGCACTCCATGGGAAGAGGAGGTGGTTGGGCCTCTCCCCACGAAGGTGACCGCTTGGGGAGGGCGGTCACCGGGATATGCGCAACTCTCAACTGGGCATTTACTCGGTAGGGGTTCGGCCAGGCAGGTTGTGGGGTTGTCTGTTGGATTGTTGGTTGGCTCGTTTTTCTTGGCTGTTGGTTTGGGTCTGGTTTCCTGGTTAGCCCATTTTCGCCGAATTTCCTGCCGAGTAAATGCCTGGGGGCTTCCAGTTCCGGTTTGGTGATCTTATTGAGGTGAGCATTCGGAGGAAACAGTACCGAGATGGGTTGAAGATAGGATTCACATCGAGCCGAGATGGGGCTGAGTTGACCTGTTCCAACTCGGCTCCATTTCGGCTTCATGTTAATCCTATCTTCATCCTATCTGGGTTTTGTCTCCTCCCTATCTTCGCTTCTTCGGGGTTGCCTAACTGGAACACATGATGAGCGCACGTTGGAGAGGGGCTTCAGTCGGTGCCAATGCCTTGCCAGTGCCTTGCTGCGTTGCCGTGCCTTGCCCCATGCATTCACACCCTCCACCGTTGCATTTCTAACTGAGCAGCTTCGGCTGGGATTACTATACTTGTCTGTAAGACCCTATAGGTACCGCTAGGTTCGCGCCTTCTATACCCACGTGGGGGAAGGAGTTTCAGCGGCACGCCGTCCGATCTGGCTCCACTCGGGGACACCCGTACCTCATGATGTGTATTGTTAGGAGCAGCTGAAAGTCCATAAGGCATGAGAGTAGAGGCGTTGGCGATGCGATGGAGAGTGTGTGTAGTGCGTGAGGCAGGTTCTGGCGACGCTGGGGGTGCTGGCGGGCGCCGAAGGGCACGAAGCGACGCGGCAGGGTCCAGTGACACCGGCGGAAATGCGTGTAGTGTGTGTTGCAGATACCGCCGATGCTATTTGCATGGATGGGCGCTTTCCTCGGCGTAAAGAGGCGCG
>WBZZ01005339.1:0-2500 GCA_019918135.1 Paulinella micropora
ATTACCCTCGTCACGCTGCACAATAAAAGCCTCTACTTCAAGTGGAATCATCACTGCCATTTCTCTGCTCTCAACCTGTCACAAGTTGTAAACTGTAGGCATCACCCCCCGGATAGCAGGTAAAAAATACTCTTTTTCTGGTGTCAGGTGCACCTAGTTTTTTCCCATTATTTTCAATATCGTTTGGCCTGATTTGACCTAATGCCATTTTAACCTTGGTCTGTTGCAGTTTTCTTTTCTGCTTCACTGAGCTAATATAACGAGACATCATTCTCTTTTGGGGATTTGTGTCTGGTTGTATTACAGACTTTTTATTGAGCTATCTTCGGGGATTGTAACAAAACCATTTCATCGGGCCTCTGCCATGAGAAGTTCCTTAAATCCTGGTAGTGTAAGAATAGACAAGCTTCTGGCGGGGGGCAATATGCCGCTTTGTAAAGATCCACTGAGCTTCAAGTTGTATCCTGAAGCTAGGCTGAGAATAATCACGTCGAATAGGGAAATCATGATTCCAGTTAGTGAAAAGTGGATCAAGGAGACCGTGACAGAGCGAGGGAAGAACTTGAATGCGTGCAAGTGATACATTAGATGCACATGTGGTATCACTGAGTCCGCAACGTTTTCTCAGGCTAGAATAATGAAACTTGGTCTGGCTCTCGACCGTGACGGGGACCTGTCCTGGCAAAAAGAAAGCAATTGAAGTTGTCAACTTGAGGTATGACTCATGATGACTTTTGCCTGTTTCGCCGGCGTAAAAAAACATCTGTTTACTAGTCACCGTCTATGTCACTGCCGCTCAATCTGATACAGGACGGTGTTTCCGGGCGGGGCGTAAAACTTGAAAACGACTGTAATAATTGAAGGCTGAGTTCGGTTGAATACTATCAGTCTGAGACTCGAAACTGTTGCTGAAACTTGAAGGTGACTTGTACATTTGCTGTGAACTTCAACCATTTCGCAACTTGAAGATCAAGACTCTTGAACCGCTGTGACTTGACGTGGTAAATGTATTTCAATATCAAAATCGTTTTCAAATTATTGTATAATTTGGGTTGATTTATGAGGCGATTTCATTTTAAAATAGTTGTGTTTTCACGACCAAACTACCAAACCTGTACTAAGTATATGTCCTAGCAAATAAATAAGATTATTACAATATTAATAATTTACAACGTAATTATTGAATAAATCAAATATTGTAACTATATTATTTATGAAATAATATTAATCAGAATTGAATATTCTATTTAATAATTCATTTACAATAGTACTAAAACTTATAAATTAGTATTTTAAATTAAAATATAGTTATCTACACGTTGAGGCGGTTTGACACTGAAAGGAAGCTGAGGCGATGCAGATTGCTTCCTGAAGCAGGAAGTTTCAAGTGTTATTGTATGTTATTAAATCTTATTTTATCTGTTTTTGATCGTTTTCCTGAATAAGTAGAGACGATTCATCACCCTGTCCAGATGACTTCATAGAAACATCAAGGGAAATGATGTTGCATGCTAATACAAGTTTCTCCCATGGTTTGTATTCTTCAGCTTCAGTGCTTGGGTTATACATGGATTGTTTCTCCGCGTCACCACATAGCCAAGCGGGTAAATACTCACCTGTATATTGGCTGGAGCCAGGTGGATGACCCCATATGTTCACATTAATTGTAGACTCGAGAGCTGGATCATCGTCGTCTACTTCCACGTGGGTAACCTTTCCTAAGCTAAAGTTCTTCACCTTTTTTGCTTTGCGTTTTTTAAGATTATTTTGATTTTCGTAATCTATCCACTCAAACACTATGAATGTGTCTACAGCAGGAAGATCAGCAGCTGGATCAATCGAACCAACTTCGCTGGCACCGGTCTCGTGACAGCCTGCCTCGCGATCGCCGTCGATCAGAGCTTGCTATTGCAACTGCTGCTCACTCACTCACCTGCCCATGAGCTTGATAATCAACATGAGCATTCTCCGACTGCGCATTATTCGAATCACCGCCACCTATCAACAACGCCTGGCAAGCAATCACTTTCATTCTTCTTTCTCTTCTAGTTATTTCTTTTTTTTTTCTTCTCTACTTCAATCTGCGCTGCAGTACTAGTGCGCTGGCGCTGGCGGTTGTGACCTGAAGCTCTTTCTCTTGTATCCTCCTCTGCCTCCTCAGATGATGAATTCTCATCCTCCTCATCCTCGTCGCTCGTGGACAAGCGGCGGCGGCGGCGGCGGCGGCTGCTCCTGTCACCTGCAGCAGGCTGCCCAGCCTGAGATCGAGGAAGAGCAGCTACTAAAGCAGAAATAAAATTATATGTCACACTAATACTGAGTAACTGAATCGAAAATCACATTAAGGAAACAAACCAATATATATATATATATATTATATATATATATATATATATATATATATATATATATATATATATATATATATATATATATATATATATATATACTATACATATATATATATATATATATATATATATATATATATATATATATA
>WBZZ01005340.1:0-2500 GCA_019918135.1 Paulinella micropora
ATTTCGCGAAAATTTACGACATTTTGCGGACGAATATAGCATTTAATTTGAAAAATTCAAATTTCCAACCAAAATCGAAATTCCAACCAAAATTGAAATTCCAACAAAAATCTAAAAACTAATTTTTTTTTCTCTTGAATGTCGTCAGTAATGGTAGTAGTGGTAGTAGTAGTAGTAGTAGTAGTAGTAAGTAGTAGTAGTAGTAGTAGTAGTAAGTGGTAGTAGTGGTAGTAGTAGTGGTAGTAATAGTAGTAATAGTAGTAGTAGTAGTAGTAGTTAGTAGTAGTAGTAGTAGTAGTAGTAGTAGTCACTGAGTAAGTCACGGACGGTAGTAGTAGTAGTAGTAGTAATAGTAGTAATAGTAGATTTAGTAGTATTAGTATTAGTAGTAGTAGTATTAGTAGTAGTAGCAGCAGTGATCAATGCTGAGACGGAGAATAAGACGGAGAAAGAGAACAAGAATGAGAAGGAAAACAAGAAGTGCAAAGAGACGCCTACTTGGCCCCTACGGCCTTGAAGGCCCCGCCGGATGCGAATTTTTTTTTGTTTTCGTTTGAAATATGCTAGGAATTCATGTACATATTTACATACACTAGTAGAAAATATAAGGAATTTTTTCATAAATTTGAACGGTACCGCGGCTGGTAAGTTGAGTGCCACCTATTCAATGAAGCCGGCCGCGCGCAGCGGCCCAGGCTACTGCACGATATCACGTGACGGAGCTGTATTTCAGTGTGACTCACTTTCCACAAGCTACATATTTTTTTATTAATCACACTTCAATGTTTTGTTTTTCTGTATCTCTTGATTCAATCTATTATTGTACCCGCCTCCCGGCCGAAGTTCCATTTTATCGGAGGCTCTTCTGCTTCTGTGATACTTCCCACTCAGCTCTACGAGTGGCAAGTATTCGGAGGCTATTAAAACAGTAAACTTGAAATGACTGAGCCTCGGACGGAGCGAGCGGCGCCAACACCGGTAGCCTGTCGTGAAGGTGCTTCCCGCTCAGACTAGGAAGATTGACTGACACTGCCGATCAATATTAATACCTGTATATTAATATTAGTTGACTGTGAACATTCAAGTGGCAAAACATTCAAACATTGACCTCATCTTTCTCAATCAATATTTTAGATATGGGCTCGGAAATGCAGCGCACACAGTTGGAAAGCTCTTGTCCTAAGCTTTCCAATGCTGGCTTCAGATTTGTCGCATCACTTAGATTGATGGAGAACGATGAGGTCAAAGTTGGGTAGTTTGCCACTTGAATGTCCACAGCAATATCTAATACATGTAATAACCACTTTGATCAGGTCAAGGTTATTATGAATAATATCTTTAGTGCATTTGACTCGCATGAGTCAAGGAAAAATGATATCATACTTGTATGATACCGGTAATAAGAATATACTTGCCGCTGTTTGGGATGAGTGGGAAGCGTAAAAGGAAAGTGAAAGTGTAGTACTAAAGAGATACAAATTTCAAAAGAAAAAATGAGGCGTAAAAGAAAAAAAAAATTAATAACGGTGAGGACTGGCGGTTGAACCGTACGGGCCGCTGCTGCTCCGACTGTAAGACCGCACTGCTAACCGGGTTTCTGCCCGGCCGTGTGAAAGGTGGCGGGGAGTTGGTAGTAACGGTCGCGGCGCGGGCCGTGCGGGACAAAGTGGCATTTGCAGCCGTTACGTTCCTGGCGCTGCTGGCCTATTTATACGTATGATACAATATGTATCTTGATATTACGAAATGGTGCGTGAAATATGTATGTTCGGTATGTTAAAAAAAAGCTTAGGTATATTTTATGGATGTTTTTTCGAAACTATCATGACTGTTTTTTATTGTATGTATGTATTATGCTATGCTATGCTAGGCCATGTTATACTCTGCTATGTTCTGCTATGTTCCATTCATTCCATCATTCCTTCCATTCCTTCCATTCCTTGCACTTCCTTCCCTTCCTTCCCTTCCTTCCCCTCTGCAATCCAATTCAATCCAATACAATGCAATCCAATGAAATCCAATCCGATCCAATACAATGCTATGCAATGCTATGCTATGCTATGTATGTATGTATGCATTTACATATGCATGTATGTATGCATATATGTATGTATGTATGTGTATGTATGTATGTATGTATGTATGTATGTATGCATGTATGTATGCATCTATGTATGTATGTATGTATGTAAGTATGTATGTATGTATGTGTATACGTATGTATGTATGTATGTATGCATGTATGCATGTATGTATGTATGTATGTATGTATGTATGTATGCATGTATGTATGCATGTATGTATGTATGTATGTATGTGTGTATGTATGTATGTCGATGTTTCGGCCGTTATCTATCTATCTATCTATCTATCTATCTATCTATCTATCTATCTATCTATCTATCTATCTATCTATCTATCTATCTATCTATCTATCTATCTATCTATCTATCTATCTATCTATCCATCCATCCATCCATCCATCTATCTATCCATCTAT
>WBZZ01005340.1:7500-34212 GCA_019918135.1 Paulinella micropora
TGAAAATAGCTGTATTGAACGAGTCAAAGCTGGATCAAGCAGAGAATCCTTTTAGATAGGTTGGAAGGTAGATAGATAAGACCAGCCCACGTAGAGGTAGGTAGGTAGGGAATGAATAGGATGAATAGAACGATTTTGAGATTGAGATTTTCATAAAATTTGATGATTTATTATTATTATTATTATGATGATGATGAATGACGATGATGATGATGATGAATGACGATGATGATGATGAATGACGATGATGAATGATGATGATGATGTGATGCATGATGATGATGATGGACGATGATGATGAATGGTGAAGATAATGATGATGATTGAATGAAGAATGATGAATGACGTCGACGATGATGATGATGGAATGACGATGATTGATGATGAATGATTAATGACGATGAATGAATGATGATGAATGACGATGATGATGAATATGATGATGATTGATGAAGGACAATAATAATAATAATAATGACGATGATTGTTTTATGATGACGATGATGATTGTTCTATGATGATGATGATGAATGACCAATGACGACGATGATGATGCGGAGGAGATGAATAACGATGATGAGCATGATGATGATGATGATGGTACAGATGATTGAAGAATGATGATGAATGACAATGAGCATGACGATGAATGATTATGATGAATGTCGATGAGGATGATGATGATGAAGATGGTGAATGATGATTGACACGATGATGATGATAGATTGATTTGATTGATTGAGATAGATAGATAGATAGATAGGTAGGTAGATAGATAGATAGATAGATAGATAGATAGATAGATAGGTAGATAGATAGATAGATAGGCGGTTAGGTAGGTAGGTAGATCGATAGATAGATATGCAAGCGGTTAGGTAGGTAGGTAGATCGACAGATAGATAGGCAGGCGGTGAGGTAGGTAGGTAGATAGATAGATAGGCAGGCGGTTAGGTAAGTAGGTAGATAGATAGATAGATAGATAGATAATAAATAGTTAGGTAAGTAGGTAGGTAGGTAAATGAATAGTACGTAGACAGATCGACGGATGGTTGGATGGATAGATGATGATGGTGATGATGATAAATGAATGACGACGATGATGATGATAATGATAATAATGATGATGAGGATGAGGATGATGAATGACGATGATGATGAATGATGATTTATGATGATGATGATGATTAATGACGACGATGATGACGATGAATGACGATGAATCATGATGAGGATGAAGATGATGAATGATGATTTATGATGACGATGATGATTAATGACGATGATGATGAGGATGAAGATGATGGCTATGATGAATGACCATGAGGATGATGATGAAGATGAGGATGATGCATGATGAATGACGACGACGATGATGAATTATGATGAGGATGATGATTATTATGATGAGGAGGATGATGATGAATGACGATGAGGATGAGGATGGTGATGAATGACGATAGATAGATAGATAGGTAGGTAGGGGTAGGTAGGTAGGTAGATAGATAGGTAGGTAGGTAGGTAGGTAGGTAGGTAGGTAGATATAGATAGGATTAGAAGAAAAAAAGAAAGGAAGAATATGGAAGTAGTAGTAGTTGAAGAAGCAAGAAAACGAAGAAGAAACAAAAGAGAATAAGAAGAAAGAAGAAAAGAAAGAACAACAGAAGGTAGGGGTTGGTAAACAAACAGGCAGACGGATTGTTTGATTGGTTAACAAATATGCAGGTTGATGGAATTGTTGGCGAAGTAGACTGGCATGAAGAAAACAAACCCCAGGAGATAGATATTATAGATTGATCGATTGATAGGTAGATAAGCAGGTTGATAGATATATAGATGGATGGATGGATAGATAGACAGGTAGATGGATAGATAGACAGGTAGCTGGATAGATAGACAGATGGATGGATGGATGGATTGGTACATAAGCAGGATGGTTGGTCGATAGGTAGGTGCATAGAGAGATAGATAGATATAGATAGGTAGGTAGACACATAGATAGAAAGAAAGAAATAGAGATATAGCGATAGATAGATAGATAGATAGGTGGATAGATGGATGGATTAAATTAGATTAGATGGATGGGTTCAATTGATTGGTAGATAGATAGATTGATAGGTGGGTAGATAGATTGATAGGATTTAGATTAGATTGGATTGGATAGGATATGATAGATAGGTAGGTAGGTAGATAGATAGATGGATGGGTGGATGGATAGATAGATGGATGGGTGGATCGATAGAATTGATTTAGATATAGAGATAGATAGATAGATAGATAGATAGATAGATAGATAGATAGATAGATAGATAGATAGATTAGATTAGATTAGATAGATAGATAGATAGATAGATAGATGGATGGATAGATAGATTGATTAGATTGATGGATGGATGGATTGATTGATTGGTACATAAGCAGGATGGTTGGTGGATAGATAGACAGATAGATAGATAGGATAGATAGATAGAAGCATAGATAGATAAGATAGATAGATAGAAGCATAGATAGATTATAGATATAAATAGATAGATATAGATAGATATAAGATAGATAATCTGATAGATTGATTGATTGATGAGATAAAATTAGATTAGATAAGATTAAATAAGATAGATGGATGGATGGATTCAATTGATTGGTAGATATATAGATTGATAGGCAGGTACCTATCTAATAGATTAGATTAGATTGGATTGGATTTGATTGAATAGGCTAGGAGTGTAGATAGGTAGGTAGGTAGATAGATAGATATATGGGTGGATGGATAGAATTGATTGATTAGATATAGAGATAGATAGATAGGTAGGTAGATAGGTAGGTAGATAGACATGGATGGAGAGATAGATAGATATAGTAGGTAGGTAGACAAGATAGATAGACATGGATGGAGAGATAGATAGAGATAGATGAATGAAATAGATAAAAAGAAAAAGATGGTTGGGCAGACGATGATGATTAATGACGACGATGATGATGATGAATGACGATGAATCATGATGAGGATGAGGATGAAGATGATGGCTATGATGACGATGAGGATGATGATGAGGATGATGAGGATGATGCATGATGAATGACGACGACGACGACGATGATGAATTATGATCAGGATGATGATGAATGATGATGGTGATGAATGACGATAAATAGATAGATAGATAGGTAGGTAGATACATAGATAAATAGATAGAAAGAAAGAAATAGATATAGCGATAGATAGGTGGATAGATAGGTGGATAGATGGATGGATTAAATTAGATAGATGGATGGGTTCAATTGATTGGTAGATAGATTGATAGGTGGGTAGATAGATTGATAGGATTTAGATTAGATTGGATTGGATTGGATAGGATAGGAGGATAGATAGGTAGGTAGGTAGATAGATAGATGGATGGGTGGATGGATAGATAGATGGATGGGTGGATGGATAGAATTGATTTAGATAGATAAATAGATAGATAGATAGATAGATAGATAGATAGATGGATAGATAGATGGATAGATAGATTGATTAGATTGATGGATGGATGGATTGATTGATTGGTACATAAGCAGGATGGTTGGTGGATAGATAGATATAGATAGATAGATAGATAGATAGATAGGATAGATAGATAGAAGCATAGATAGATAAGATAGATAGATAGAAGCATAGATAGATAGATAGATAGATAGATTATAGATATAAACAGATAATCTGATAGATAGATAGATAGATAGATTATAGATATAAATAGATAATCTGATAGATAATCTGATAGATTGATTGATTGATGAGATAAAATTAGATTAGATAAGATTAAATAAGATAGATGGATGGATGGATTCAATTGATTGGTAGATAGATTGATAGGCAGGTAGATAGATAATAGATTAGATTAGATTGGATTGGATTTGATTGGATAGGATAGGAGTATAGATAGGTAGGTAGGTAGATAGATAGATATATGGGTGGATGGATAGAATTGATTGATTAGATGTAGAGATAGATAGATAGATAGGTAGGTAGGTAGATAGACATGGATGGAGAGATAGATATAGTAGGTAGGTAGATAAGATAGATAGACATGGATGGAGAGATAGATGCAGAGATAGATGAATGAAATAGATAAAAAAAAAAGATGGATGGACACGATGATTAATGACGACGATGATGAATGACCATGAATCATGAGGATGAAGATGATGACGATGAGGATGATGAGGATGATGAATGACGACGACGACGATGATGAATTATGATCAGGATGACGATTATTATGATGAGGATGATGAATGACGATGAGGATGATGATGGTGATGAATGACGATAAATAGATAGATAGATAGATAGGTAGGTAGGGGTAGGTAGGTAGGTAGATAGATAGGTAGGTAGGTAGATAGATAGATAGATATATAGATAGGTAGGTAGGGAGGTAGGTAGATATAGATAGGAGTAGAAGAAGCAAGAAAACGAAGAAGAAACAAGAGATAAGAAGAAAGAAGAAAAGAAAGAACAACAGAAGGTAGGGGTTGGTAAACAAACAGGCAGGCTGATTGGTTAACAAACATGCAGGTTGATGGAATTGTTGGCGAAGTAGACTGGCATGAAAACAAACCCCAGGAGATAGATATATTTTTTTGATCGATTGATAGGTAGATAAGCAGGTTGATAGATAGATGGATGGATGGATAGACAGGTAGATGGATAGATAGACAGGTAGATGGATAGATAGACAGGTAGATGGATGGATGGATTGGTCTATCTTATATCTATCTATCCTTCTATCTATATCTATCTATCTGTCTATCTATCTATCCACCAACCATCCTGCTTATGTACCAATCAATCCATCCATCCATCCATCAATCTAATCAATCTATCCATCCATCTATCTATCTATCTAATCTAATCTAAAATCTATCTATCTCTATATCTAATCAATCAATTCTATCCATCCACCCATCCATCTATCTACCTACCTACCTATCTATCCTCCTATCCTATCCAATCCAATCCAATCTAATCTAAATCATATCAATCTATCTACCCACCTATCAATCTATCTATCTACCAATCAATTGAACCCATCCATCTATCTAATCTAATTTAATCCATCTATCTATCCATCTATCTATCTATCTATCGCTATATCTATTTCTTTCTATCTGTGTATCTATCTATGTATCTACCTACCTATCTATATCTCTCTATGCACCTATCTATCGACCAACCATCCTGCTTATGTAAGGATAGATAGAAAAGATAGATAGATAGATTATAGATATAAATAGATATAAGATAGATAGATAATCTGATAGATTGATTGATTGATGAGATAAAATTAGATTAGATAAGATTAAATAAGATAGATGGATGGATGGATTCAATTGATTGGTAGATATATAAATTGATAGGCAGGTAGATAGATAATAGATTAGATTGGATTTGATTGGATAGGATAGGAGTATAGATAGGTAGGTAGGTAGATAGATAGATATATGGGTGGATGGATAGAATTGATTGATTAGATAGATAGATAGATAGATAGGTAGGTAGGTTGAAAGACATGGATGGAGAGATAGATATAGTAGGTAGGTAGATAAGATAGATAGATACTATCTATAGATACAGAGATAGATAGAGATAGATGAATGAAATAGATAAAAAGAAATGGACAGAAAGATAGAGTGATAGAGGTGGATGGAGAAATAGATATAGGTGGATGGAGAGATACATATAGATGGATGGAGAAATAGATAAAAAGATAAAGATGGATGGACAGAAAGATGGGGTGAAATGCATGGATGGACAAATAGATAGATGGATGGAGAGATAGATAGATAGAGATGGATGGATGGAGAAACAGATAAAAAGATAAAGATGGATGGAGAGATAGATAGAGTGAAATTAGAGAGATAGAGATGGATGGTGAGGTAAACATGGAGAGAGGTAGAGCGATAGAGATGGTAGGAAAGATAGAGATGGATGGAGAGATATACAGATGGATAGATTAAAAGATAAAGATGGATGGAGAGAAAGATAGAGTGACAGAGATGGATGGAGAGATAGATAGTGATAGAGTTGATGGAAAGATAGAGATGGAGAAATAAGATGGAGGGATAGATAGATAGATGGATGGAGAAATAGATAAAAAGTTATAGATGGAGAGATAGAGTGAACGAGATGGATGGAGAAATAGGTAAAGTGATAAAGAGATGGATGGATGCAGAGATAGAGAGATTGGTACTATAGAGATGGATGGAGAGATAGAGACAGAGATAGAGATGGGTGGAGAGTTAGAGATAGAGATATAGATGACGGAGAAATAGATTTAGAGATGGATAGAGAGATAGGCAGAGAGAAAGAGGTGGATGGAGAGAGAGCGAGAGATGGAGATGGATGGAGAGATAATTACAGAGATGGAGATGGAGGAGATAGATAGATTGATTTTGTTAGATTGATAGATTGATTGATAGATTAGATGGATAGGATAGGATAGATGGATGGAGAGATAGAGATGGGTGAAGAAATACAGAGATAGAGATGGATAGACAGATGAGATAGATAGATAGATAGATTAATAGATTTAGATTAGATAGATAGAATAGGATAGATTGATGGAGGATGGAGAGATAGATAAAAGATAGTGATGGATGGAGAGATAGAGATGGGTGAAGAAATACAGAGATGGAGATAGATGGATAGATAGATAGTGATGGAGAGATAGATAGAGAAATAGTGATGAATAGAGATAGATAGATTTTAGATGGATAGATTTAGATTAGATAGATAGGATAGGATTAGGATAGAGCGAGAGATATGATGGATGGAGAGATAGATAGAGATGGGTGGAGAAATAGGTAGAGAGAGATATTGATTTAGAGAGAGAGAGAGATTGATTGGTTGATTTAGAGATGGATAGATGGATGGATAGATAGATAGATAAAAGATAGTGATTGATGGAGAGATAGATATTGGTGAAGAAATACAGAGATAGAGATAGATGGATAGATAGGTAGATAGATGGATGGAGAGATAGATAAAAGATAGTGATGGATGGAGATAGATAGATAGATAGATAGATGGATGGAGAGATAGATAAAAGATAGTGATGGATGGAGAGATAGATAGATAGATAATTAGATTGATTGATTGATTAGATGGATGGAGAGATAGATAAAAGATAGTGATGGATGGAGAGATAGAGATGGGTGAAGAAATACAGAGATAGAGATGGATAGAGAAATAGATAGATAAATAGATAGTGATGGATAGATGGAGAGATAGATAGAGAAATAGTGATGAATAGATGGAGAGATAGGTAGAGAAATAGTGATGGAGAGATAGATAGAGATGGTGAAGAAATAGATAGATAGATAAAGTGGAGAGATAGAGATGGGTGAGAAATACAGAGATGGAGATAGATAGAGAAATAGATAGATAGCTAGATAGATGGAGATAGATTGGTGGAGATGGATGGAGAGATAACTAGAGATGGGGATGCATGGGTGTGTGTTGGGGGTAGGTATATAGATAAATAACTTAGATGGATTATTGATAGATGGATTAGATAGAGTAGGGTGGATTGGATAGGATATTAAAGATAGGTAGGTAGTCAGGAGTCATGTAGGTAGATGACGAAGAAAGAAAGATGGAAGAAGAAAACACACAGACCCACACACACACACAAAGGAAGAACAAAGCAGCTGGCGAAGTAATAGTAGTAGTAAAAGAACAAAGAAGAAAAAGTAGATAGATATGCTGGATATATGGATCTTTTATGTACATGATGTTTTGCTACAAATAGGTTAGGTCTCGATAGCGGTTTATAAGATGCATGAGAAGCAACCAGCAGAAAAAGATACTGCAGCCTAGCTGATGGGGAAAAGGAGTAGCTCGGTGGGAGAAAGAAGACAGGCTGCGAAAGAATACTACTGCTCAGAATAAGTTATGCCAGCAAACGGGAAGATGTGGAGAAGAGTAAGGAGAAGTTGAAGAAAAATGTGGAGAGAGCTCGTGAAGGGCTGTCAACTTGTGCCAACTTGTATTGAGAGGGCTTAGCCGCTACCGACTTGTGCCAGCAACTGAAAAAGATGTGAACAAGGAAGACAGGCTGCCAACTTGTGTTAACAACCGAAAACACCCAGAAAAAGCTGCCGTTTGTACCACCTGGAAAGAGATGAGGAGACAGCTCCAAAGAAGGCAGGCTGCGAAAAGAAACTTGCATCAGTCAGCAACTGATAAGATTTCAGCTTATCGATGCTAGCTCGTCCAGAATGGTAATTTGCTTTGATAGATAGATAGATAGATAGATAGATAGATAGATGGATAGATAGATAGATTGATAGATAGATAGATAGATAGATGGATGGATAAAGAGATAGATAAAAGATAGTGATGGACGGAGAGATAGATATTGGTGAAGAAACACAGAGATAGAAATGGATGGAGATGGATAGATAGATAGATAGATAGATAGATTTTGTTAGATTGATGGATAGACAGATTGATAGATAGATAGATGGATAGATAGGTAGATAGATGGATGGATAGAGAGATAGATAAAAGATAGTGATGGATGGAGAGATAGATATTGGTGAAGAAATACAGAGATAGAGATGGATAGATAGATGAGATAGATAGATTGATATATTAATAGACTTAGATTAGATAGATAGAATAGGATATTGATGGATGGAGATAGATAAAAGGTACGGTGAAGAAATACAGAGATGGAGATGGATAGAGAAATAGAAAGATAGATAGATGGAGAAATAGATAGATAGATAGATAGATAGTGATGGATAGATGGAGAGATAGATAAAGAAATAGTGATGAATAGATGGATAGATAGAGAAATAGTGATGGATGGAGAGATAGATAGGATAGGGATAGGATAGAGAGAGAGAGATATGGATGGAGAGATAGATAGAGAAATAGTGATGGATAGATAGAGATGGTGAAGAAATAGATAGATAGATAGGTAGGTAGGATAGGATGTATGGATGCAGAGATAGATAAAGGATAGTGATGGATGGAGAGATAGAGATGGTTGAAGAAATACACAGATGGAGATGGATAGAGAAATAGATAGATAGATGGAGAGATAGATAAAAGATAGTGATGGATGGAGAGATAGATATTGGTGAAGAAATACAGAGATAGAGATGGATAGATAGATAGATTTTGTTAGATAGAGATAGATTAGATGGATAGGATAGGATAGATGGATGGAGAGATAGATAAAAGATAGTGATGGATGGAGAGATAGGTGAAGAAATACAGAGATAGAGATGGATAGTGAAATAGATAGATAGATAGACAAGATGGATAGAATAGGATAGGATAGATTGATGGATGGATGTAGAGATAGTGATGGGTGAAGAAATACAGAGATGGAGATAGATAGATAGATAGATAGGTTGATTGATTAGATAGAGATAGATGGGATGGAGATGGATGGATAGATAGATAGATTAGAGAGACAGATGGATGGAGAGACAGAGATAGAAAGAAAGATGGATGGAGAGATAAAGATGGATAGAGGTAGATAGGTAGATAGCGATGGATGAAGAGATAGATAAAGAGAGAGATGGATAAATAGTTGACAGATAGAGATGGAGACGGATGGAAGAGATAGAGAGGATGGGGAGGATGTAGAGATAGATAAACAGATAGAGATGGCTGCAGAGATAGAGAGATGGAGAAGGATGAAAAGTAATAGTAGTCTTAGATAGAAGATATGATTAGATTGCATTAGGTAAGATTAGATAAGATAGATAGATAGATAGATTTTTAAGATTTGGATTAGATGGATGGATAGAGAGATGGAGATGGATGGTGAGATAGATAGAGATGGAGAGATTGCTAGAGATAGAAATAAATGGAGAGATTGATATGGAAATGGATGGAGAGATAGATAGAGATGGATGGAGAGATAGGTAGAATGGATGGAGAGAGGTGGATGGAGACATAGATACAGATGGGTGGAGAGATAAAGATGGATGGATTGACAGATGGATGAAGAGGTAGATAGATAGAGAGATGGTGGATGGAGATAGATAGAGAGAGATTAGATTAGATTATAGAGAGAGATAGATGTAGATAGATAGATATAAATAGATATAGAGATAGATAGATAGGTAGGTAGGTAGATAGGTAGGTGGTTGGATGGATAGAATTGATTGACTTGATTAATAGATAGATGGATATAGCTGGATGGAGAGAGACGGAGAGATGGATAGATATATGGAGAGAGACGGAGAGAGATGGATGTAGATAGAGATGGAGATGGATGTAGAGATAGATAGAGATTGATGCAGAGGTAGAGAGATGAGTAGTATAGAGATGGATGGAGAGTTAGAGACAGAGATATAGATAGATGACGGAGAAATAGATTTAGAGATGGATAGAGAGATAGGCAGAGAGAAAGAGGTGGATGGAGAGAGAGCGAGAGATGGAGATGGATGGAGAGATAATAAGAGAGATGGGTGTGTGTGTTGGGGGGGGGGGGTAGTAGGTAAAGAAGTTAGATGGATTATTGATAGATGGATTAGATAGAGTAGGGTGGATTAGATAGGATATTAAAGATAGGTAGGTAGTCAGGAGTCATGTAGGTAGAAGACGAAGAAAGAAAGATGGAAGAAGAAAACACACACACACACACACAAAGGAAGAACAAAGCAGATGGCGAAGTAATAGTAGTAATACAAGAACAAAGAAGAAAAAGAATACGAATATGAAGAAAGCAACACAGGGGGGGGGGGATAAAGATAAAAGTAGATAGATATATATTGCTGGATATATGGATCTTTTATGTACATACTTGATGTTTTGCTACAACTAGGTTAGGTCTCGATAGCGGTTTATAAGATGCATGAGAAGCAACCAGCAGAAAAAGATACTACAGCCTAGCTGATGGAGAAAAGTAGCTCGGTGGGAGAAAGAAAACAGGCTGCGAAAGAATACTACTGCTCAGAATAAGTGCCAGCAAACGGGAAGATGTGGAGAAGAGTAAGGAGAAGTTGAAAAATGTGGAGAGAGAGCTCATGAAGGCTGTCAACTTTGTGCCAACTTGTACCCACAAATTGAAAAGATGTGGAGAGGGCTTAGCCGCTACCGACTTGTGCCAGCAACGAAAAAGATTTGAACAAGGAAGACAGGCTGCCAACTTGTGTTAACAACCGAAAACACCCAGAAAAAGCTGCCGTTTGTACCACCTGGAAAGAGATGAGGAGACAGCTCGAAAGAAGGCAGGCTGCGAAAAGAAACTTGCATCAGTCAGCAACTGATAAGATTTCAGCTTATCGATGCTAGCTCGTCCAGAATGGTAATTTGCTTTGATAGATAGATAGATAGATAGATAGATAGATAGATAGATGGATGGATAGATAGATAGATAGATAGATGGATGGATGAAGAGATAGATAAAAGGTAGTGATGGACGGAGAGATAGATATTGGTGAAGAAACACAGATGAGATAGAATAGAGAAATGGATGGAGATGGATAGATAGATAGATAGATAGATTTTGTTAGATTGATGGATAGACAGATTGATAGATAGATAGATAGATGGATGGATAGATAGATATATAGATGGATGGATAGAGAGATAGATAAAAGATAGTGATGGATGGAGAGATAGATATTGGTGAAGAAATACAGAGATAGATAGATAGATGGATTAGATGGATAGGATAGATGGATGGAAGATAGATAAAAGATAGTGATGGATGGAGAGTAGAGATGGGTGAAGAAATACAGAGATAGAGAAATAGATGGATAGACAGATAAGATAGATATATATATAGATTTAGATTAGATAGATAGAATAGGATAGGAGAGATTGATGGATGGATGGAGAGATAGATAAAAGATAGTGATGGATGGAGAGATAGAGATGGGTGAAGAAATACAGAGATGGAGATAGATAGATAGATAGATAGTGATGGAGAGATAGAGAAATAGTGATGAATAGATGGAAAGATAGATAGAGGAATAGTGATGGATGGAGATAGATAGATTTAGATTAGATAGATAGGATAGGATAGAGAGAGATATGATGGATGGAGAGATAGATAGAGAAATAGTGATGGATAGATAGAGATGGGTGGAGAAATAGATAGAGATTGATTGATTGATTTAGAGATAGGTAGATAGACAGATGGATGGAGAGTGATGGATGGAGAGATAGATATTGGTGAAGAAATACAGAGATAGAGATGGATGGAGATAGATAGATAGATTGATTGATTGTTAGATAGATTAGATGGATAGGATAGGATAGATGATGGAGAGACAGATAAAAGATAGTGATGGATGGAGAGATAGATAAAAGATAGAGATGGGTGAAGAAATACAGAGATAGAGATGGATGGAAAAATAGATGGATAGATAGATTAATAGATTTAGATTAGATAGATAGAATAGGATAGATTAATAGATTTAGATTAGATAGATAGAATAGGATAGATTAATGGATGGATGGAGAGATAGATAAAAGATAGTGATGGATGGAGAGATGGAGATAGATAGATAGATGGATAGATAGATAGTGATGGAGAGATAGATAGAGAAATAGTGATGAATAGATGGAGAGATAGATAGATACATAGATTTTAGATGGAAATTTAGATTAGATAGATAGGATAGGGATAGAGCGAGAGAGATTGATTGATTGATTTTAGAGATAGATAGGTAGATAGATGGATAGATGGAGATAGATAGATAAAAGATAGTGATGGATGGAGAGATATTGGTGAAGAAATACAGAGATAGAGATAGATAGATAGATAGGTGGATAGATAGATGGATGGAGAGATAGATAAAAGATAGTGATGGATGGATAGATAGATAATTAGATAGATAGATTGATTGATAGATTAGATGGATAGGATAGGATAGATGGATGGAGAGATAGATAAAAGATAGTGATGGATGGAGAGATAGAGATGGGTGAAGAAATACAGAGATAGAGATGGATAGATAGATGAGATAGATAGATTGATATATTAATAGACTTAGATTAGATAGATAGAATAGGATATTGATGGATGGAGATAGATAAAAGATACGGTGAAGAAATCCAGAGATGGAGATGGATAGAGAAATAGATAGATAGATAGTGATGGAGAGATAGATAGAGAAATAGTGATGAATAGATGGAGAGATAGAAAGAGAAATAGTGATGGATGGAGAGATAGATAGGATAGGGATAGGATAGAGAGAGAGAATGATGGATGGAGAGATAGATAGAGAAATAGTGATGGATAGATAGAGATGGTGAAGAAATAGATAGATAGATAGATAGGTAGGTAGGATAGGATGTATGGATGCAGAGATAGATAAAGGATAGTGATGGATGGAGAGATAGAGATGGTTGAAGAAATACACAGATGGAGATGGATAGAGAAATAGATAGATAGATGGAGAGATAGATAGATGGATGGATGGAGAGATAGATAAAAGATAGTGATGGATGGAGAGATAGATATTGGTGAAGAATTACAGAGATAGAGATGGATAGATAGATAGATTTTGTTAGATAGATATAGATTAGATGGATAGGATAGATGGATGGAGAGATAGATAAAAGAGCGATGGATGGAGAGATAGGTGAAGAAATACAGAGATAGAGATGGATAGTGAAATAGATAGATAGATAGACAAGATGGATAGAATAGGATAGGATAGATTGATGGATGGATGTAGAGATAGTGATGGGTGAAGAAATACAGAGATGGAGATAGATAGATAGATAGATAGGTTGATTGATTAGATAGATAGATGGGATGGAGATGGATGGATAGATAGATAGATTAGAGAGACAGAGATAGATAGAAGACAGTGATGGAGAGATAAAGATGGGTGAAGAAATAGTTACAGAGCGATGGATAGAGATAGATGGTGAGGTAGATAGCGATGGATGGAGAATAGATAGAGAGAAATGGATAGAGATGGATGAAGAGATAGATAGAACTAATTGGGTGGAGAGGTAGAGATGGATGGAGAGGTAGCGAGATAGGGGATGAGGAGACAGATAGATAGAGATGAAGAGATAGAAACAGAGATAGAGATGGATGGAAGTTGGATGAAGAGATAGAAAGAAATGGATGGAGAGATTGCGAGATAGAGATGGATGGAAAGATAGAAATAGAAAGAAAGGTGGATGGAGAGACAGAGATAGAAAGAAAGATGGATGGAGAGATAAAGATGGATAGAGAGGTAGATAAAGAGATAGAGATGGATGAAGAGATAGATAAAGAGAGAGATGGATAAATAGTTGACAGATAGAGATGGAGACGGATGGAAGAGATAGAGGATGGGGAGGATGTAGAGATAGATAAACAGATAGAGATGGCTGCAGAGATAGAGAGATGGAGAAGGATGAAAAGTAATAGTAGTAGTCTTAGATAGAAGATATGATTAGATTGCATTAGGTAAGATTAGATAAGATAGATAGATTTTTTAAGATTTGGATTAGATGGATGGATAGAGAGATGGAGATGGATGGTGAGATAGATAGAGATGGAGAGATTGCTAGAGATAGAAATAAATGGAGAGATTGATATGGAAATGGATGGAGAGATAGATAGAGATGGATGGAGAGATAGGTAGAATGGATGGAGACATAGATACAGATGGGTGGAGAGATAAAGATGGATGGATTGACAGAGATGGATGAAGAGGTAGATAGAATGGAGAGAGAGAGATGGTGGATGGAGATAGATAGATAGAGAGATTAGATTAGATTATAGAGAGAGAGATAGATGTAGATAGATAGATATAAATAGATATAGAGATAGATAGATAGGTAGGTAGGTAGGTAGGTGGTTGGATGGATAGAATTGATTGACTTGATTAATAGATAGATGGATACAGCTGGATGGAGAGAGACGGAGAGATGGATAGATATATGGAGAGAGACGGAGAGAGATGGATGTAGATAGAGATGGAGATGGATGTAGAGATAGATAGAGATTGATGCAGAGGTAGAGAGATGAGTAGTATAGAGATGGATGGAGAGTTAGAGACATAGATAGATGACGGAGAAATAGATTTAGAGATGGATAGAGAGATAGGCAGAAAGAAAGAGGTGGATGGAGAGAGAGCGAGAGATGGAGATGGATGGAGAGATAATCAGAGAGATGGGTGTAGAGATAATCAGAGAGATGGGTGTGTGTGTTGGGGGGGGGGGGGGTAGTAGGTAAAGAAGTTAGATGGATTATTGATAGATGGATTAGATAGAGTAGGGTGGATTAGATAGGATATTAAAGATAGGTAGGTAGTCAGGAGTCATGTAGGTAGAAGACGAAGAAAGAAAGATGGAAGAAGAAAACACACACAAAGGAAGAACAAAGCAGATGGCGAAGTAATAGTAGTAATACAAGAACAAAGAAGAAAAAGAATACGAATATGAAGAAAGCAACACAGGGGCGGGGGGGGGGGATAAAGATAAAAGTAGATAGATATATATTGCTGGATATATGGATCTTTTATGTACATACTTGATGTTTTGCTACAACTAGGTTAGGTCTCGATAGCGGTTTATAAGATGCATGAGAAGCAACCAGCAGAAAAAGATACTACAGCCTAGCTGATGGAGAAAAGGAGTAGCTCGGTGGGAGAAAGAAAACAGGCTGCGAAAGAAAACAGGCTGCGAAAGAATACTACTGCTCAGAATAAGTGCCAGCAAACGGGAAGATGTGGAGAAGAGTAAGGAGAAGTTGAAAAATGTGAAGAGAGAGCTCATGAAGGCTGTCAACTTTGTGCCAACTTGTACCCACAAATTGAAAAGATGTGGAGAGGGCTTAGCCGCTACCGACTTGTGCCAGCAACGAAAAAGATTTGAACAAGGAAGACAGGCTGCCAACTTGTGTTAACAACCGAAAACACCCAGAAAAAGCTGCCGTTTGTACCACCTGGAAAGAGATGAGGAGACAGCTCGAAAGAAGGCAGGCTGCGAAAAGAAACTTGCATCAGTCAGCAACTGATAAGATTTCAGCTTATCGATGCTAGCTCGTCCAGGAGAAAGGAAGACAGACTTCGTAACTTTCAGGTTGCTACTAATAGTCTTGTCGTGTAGTTCCCAAGGCCTCTGTGTCAGTCTAGTAGACGCAAGCCGATTTTTCTCATTCATGGAAATTTTATCCGGTGTGTTTACACACCAAACAAAGCTTTGTGTGAGTTTGTATACAACTCTTCAAGTAGGCATGTACAACGAACTCTTAATAGAACACTATGGCTGCTTTGAGTCCTGACAGTGTGAGCAGGTGAAATACCAGTAAATAGTAGAGAGGTTACTTCGTTTATTTACGTGATTTCGAACTCTTGGCAGGCTTGGAAACGGATAGTGTCTCGAGTCTTCAAGTAAACAGTCATAAACGGATAGTTGTCGGGTTGTTGGACTTGAAAATTCCTCCAATTGATTTGGGAAGGCGAAAATGACTGGGAAAGGAAAAGCATTGCGTTCTTCGGAGTATTTCCTTGTCCTAAAATTAACCGTAAAACGTGTTTCACGGGAAATCGGGGGAAAAGGTATAGTAATACGGATGGGAAAAATAGTAATAGCTAAAAAGAACTTTGAACTGATCGTTTGAAATCATTTCTGAACGAAACAGAAAACTAGTTACTGAAGTCGAAACGTCGTGCAGAGGAGAATCTAATGAACCGATCAAAAAGAATGTCTTATCAACAGTAGTAAAGGTTTTGGCTGGTCGTTAAGGTGCTCAGTCTGATATTTAATAATATTATTTTGAATAATATTAATATAAAATTAACGCGCTGAGGGGTGAATAATCCAGGAAACTGCAAACTTCTGAAGTTCTGAGTGCACACTAATTTAATATTAATAATTTATGTTAAGTAACTTGAAAAAAGTGACTAGTAACAATAAATTGCGTAATGCGCTGCATTGTCTTAATATTAATATTATCTTTTTCAAGCTGCTCAATGTATTAATATATGTATAGAAACCCTGCCGTACAGAGCTTAACACTTACTCCTGCTTCCACATTTGTGGATTAAGATCCACAAATATGGATCGGCGGTACTTTTCTAGTTTTGAATCAATATGTGAATTTTGATAGTTATATTATTAAATATTATCGAAATGAATTTGGTTGAAGCTAACTATGTAAAAAAACAGTTCTTTAATAACTAATAAAACCTTCACAACCGAGGTCAGACTGGCTGCCTCTTATATCTGCCAGATGGCACCCAGCGATGAAATGTATGCCACGAAAAACAAGTGTTCAAGTCGGCAGAGAAAATAACTACAATTGCGACAGTAAGCTCGCGTACGCTTGCGGATTCCATTGTGGAGGCACACTGCCACAATGTACTGCATTCTTGTTGACTGCGCTACGCTTTCCCTCACTCGCCTCGCTGCCTGAGCTTACTAGACGACCATAGCATACCACATTTGCGTGCATCTGTGCACTTCTAACACCTCCATATACATTCGCATATGATACAAGACCATCAATTAGGTCCTTGACCATGATTTTACGTGCAGTGTTGCCTGGGGATGATATTGCTTGTAGGGAATGGTAGTGTTAGTTACAGTAACATCCAACAAACCCGCAAATAACTTGAACCAGGCTTTGTTGAACTTCATGGCCTGTTACAATCCCCGAAGATAGCTCGATAAAAAGTCGGTAATACAACCAGACACAAATCCACCAAAGGAGAATGATGTCTCGTTATATTAGCTCAGTGAAGCCGAAAAAGAAAGCGGCCACAGACCACTGTTAAAATAGCATTAGGTCAAATCCGGCCAAACGATATTGAAATACTGGGAAAAAAACTAGGTGCACCTGACACCCGAAAAACTGCACTTTTTACCGGCTATCCGGGGGGTGATGCCTACAGTACCCCTTCCCGTTTTTATGACGGAAATATACAATATTTTCGTCATATAGCTGCTGATTTCTTTTCTGCACAAATGCTACGGGGTGTTGCAACTAAATGCATTAACCCACGGATAGACGGTGCAGTGGATAAATAAAACGCATACACCAGACACGCGTCAACTGTAAATCTCTAGCCTCATTTTTTGTAAATAAATAAAAAAAACTCCTCCTTCCACACTCGTTGTCCCCCCCGTAACTTAGTCCTGAGGCAGTATGTCAAGAACAAATAGTATTACTATTAAAATAAAAGCAGCATTATAATTTTTTCTCCTTCTCTAAAAACACTTCCGATCAGTAAATACATTGTCTTTTAATAACATACACTTGTTTTCAATCAGTTACCTTAATATAGTACTAGGGGGCCAGTCCTAATAACTATATCCAAAGCCGGTGTGAGTGAACCCGACCATGCGATAAACCGACACAAGTAGAGACGGACCGTGCTGGTATGATGATATTAAGTATATCCAAAGAAAAAAATATTTAATATGTCTACTATGAGAACATTTATTGAGAACATCACCCTGGATACTTGAAGCAGGGTCGTACCAGGAACACCATCGCTAAACTCACAAGCGATCCCCTTCTACGGTGTCGTATCCATTTGCCGATTGACCTTCGCACTCATATGTTGCGATAAAAATGCCAAGTAACAACAATGGTATAAAAATATTTTAATAAGACATGATCTGACATGGGCACTATGAGATTAATCCACATGCAGCTTTCAATGTCCGACGCGTGATAAAAGAAAAAAAATATCACTTACTGCCTTCGTCGCCTTGCGCGAACCCCTTTGCCAGGTGGCGGGCCGCCAACAAAAGTCAAGTCACACTTCGACTCCTCAAGAATGTCCCATATTTTGTTAGGGATGGCGCCCAATGATAAGTCAAAAGGAATGTCAAGCACTCCCCTAGGCAGTGACTGAATAGTCCACGCAGTGTGGTCTTTGTCTCGAGGGGTAATAGTATCATCCCAAGTCTCGAGATCTTTTGCGCCGGTCTTTGTATACCGGTAAGTATTGTCTAGCTTTTGGATTCTCAACAGGGTCCATGCTTCTCCAGAAATGGAGTACCGGTTGTATCGTTTTTGCTGCTGAGGATCTCTTCGATGTCCGCGCTGCCCGTGTAGTCTGCGGGACTGCCACAGCTCGCATGAGATAAAGATCTGAGAGAGTGTCATCGGCAACATGAGATTCTGCCGGTCTCAACAGATAAAAAGCGTCTCGGACCCACTTGATGGTCGCAATCGCCTCGCCTTCCTTCCATCGCGCATGTCGAATGTCCACATTACCCGCGTTTGGGTTAGTGTCCTTCTCTTCTCCTCCTCCATGTACATCCGTCGCTCGCGTCGATCTCGCCACCTTCCTCGGTTGGTCGAAGATAAGGTCATTTTGTGCTCTCCTCCTCTGCGCCTCCGTGAACTTCTCCTTTGTACCGCCGCGGACTATGGGGGCCTTAGACTGAGTCCCCGCCGCGCTTTTGCGGTTTGAGTCTTCCTTGCTCTCCTTCTCGGTCTCCTCCTTCTCCGAGACAGGTGCCCGATAGGCATTCTCCTCCTCTAAGGTATCCTCCTTACTGAGAGGCGGTACCTCTTTGAAATCCTCCTCCATCCGTTTCAACGCCTCCTCAACGGATTCATCCTCGAGTAAGAAGGGGTCATATTTGATCAGCCTTCGAACATTCACAATTTGCACCTTCCCTCTACCCCTGATCTTATAGTTCAGAGGTCCCATCTGCTCCATAATCTAGTATGGTCCTTTCCAGTGGGTAAACAGCTTAGAGCTAACCCCCTTGGGTACTTGAGGATGGTACAGGAGTACAATATCCCCAACCCGGAAACGGACTTGATCTAAGTGCGCTTGTCGCACTCCTTGTGCATCAGTCTTTCTGCGCTCCGCCTCCCTATGCGCCACAACTATTTGCTCCGCCTCCATCTTCGCTCTTAGCCTCATCCCGAACAACTCATCCTCATCTGCCCAAGTGTCCTTTGGATGCAGAAGCGAGGTTGGGATATTAGGCTCTCGGCCGTAAACCAATTGATATGGCGAGACTGAGCTCCTGGCTCCTCCTAATGCCGATGAGGGTAGACAGTTCATTGCAAAGGCAAATGAAGGTGCTGCCTCCACCCAGGCTCTCTGATTCTCCTTCTTCATACAGTACATCTTAAGCGAGGCTTTGAGAGGTCTATGTACCCGCTCGATCTTGCCATTCGCTCTCGGGTTATAGGCAGTAGCATATTGCAATTTCATCCCGTAGTACTTAGATAGTCTGTCGATGACTTCATTATTAAAGTCAGAACCTCGATCAGAACATATCTTTCTAGGCACTCCGATCTGCGAGACGATCCTGTCGATCAGAGCCTCCGCAGTTGTCTTGCCTGTAACGTCCTTAACAGGAACAACCCAGACATAATTGGTGGCTCGATCTATCGCAGTAAGAAGGTATTTGTACCCTTCGGCCGATCCGGGGAAAGGTCCCACATGATCGATGTGTAAGAATTCAAACATCCCGGCGTGTAACGGGAATGTACCGATCAGGCCGAAATTCGCCTTCAACGGTGTCTTTGTGGTTTTGCATGGGATACATGCGTCTACTTCTCTGTCTATCTCCTCCTTCATTCCTTTCCACCAAAATCGCCTCGCTATGAACCAATGAGTTCTTTGTCGACCCGGATGTGCCAGTAAGGGGCAGTTATGGGCTGCAACATTTATGAAGCGCCTCAACTTCTCCTGTACCCAGAGAGTCCATTTGTCAGGCTGTGATGCAAATTTGCCATGCTGGCCCTTGTACCACAATAGCCCATCTCTCCACGCCATCTCCTTCATTTGATCTTTGATCTGCGGAGTCTTTTTAAGCTCATTAGGGTTCTTGTATAACGTTATGAGCTCCTTGAACTCCGGATCCGTCGCCTGCTGCTGCCTCCATGCGGTAGGCGAGGCGATATGGATAGTACCGTCCTCCAACCTTACTCCTACCCTCTAACCTTACTCCTACCCTCTCCGGGTCTTCATCAAGCTCGCTTCGATTTTCCTGTGGAGGTTCAGTATAGACCTCAGTCGTCTGCTCCTCCTCTTTTATATTCGCATTCGCAGTCTCGTATTCCTCATAAGACCACTCAGCGTCTTCGAGAACATGCGCCTCACAGCATATGTCATGATCCGGGCCTTGAGGACTATATCGTAGACCCGTGCGGTATCGAACGCCTCTTGCCATCTGCATCGCCTCTATGTGGCTTACCTCGTACACCTTGTCTTTGGACAGATCTATCATTTCCACTGATGATACGAGAGCCGACACCTCCGACTGAAACTCTAGCCTAGAAAGGCTATCAGCGACTACGTTTCGCTTTCCCGGTAAATAGACCATCGTGAAATTGAAACATGACAAGAAAGCTTGCCACCGCGCCAAACGGCCGGTTTGTTCATGATTCATCAACCAAAGAAGGTTGTGATGATCGGTCCTAACCGTGAATAGAGGTCCTCCCACAAGTATTCTCTGAGCCTCTTGAGAGCCCATACTACTGCCAACGCCTCTCTCTGTCGCGTGCAGTAATTTCGCTCCGCCGCACACAGCTTTCTACTAATAAACATGATCGGGCGCAACTTTTTCTCCTCATCTTCCTGTTGCAGCACCGCGCCAATCGCAAACTTAGATGCATCCGTGTCGACTACGAACGGCTTCGTAAAGTCGGGCATCATAAGTACTAATCCGCCGTCCTTGGGATCTTTGTAAATGAGATCTTTGAGCGTATTAAACGCCTGCAAAGCCTCCTCATCCCACTTCTCAAAGTCTCCAAAATCAATCATCTTCTCCAACTTAGCCCGAGTTGCACCCCAATCGTGTATGAACTGGCTGTAGTACTGTGCCATCGCAAGAAAAGAGTGTAACTCTGTGCGATTCTTTGGCAACTGTCTACTCATGATCTCCTCCCTCTTCTCGCGCGATATCGAGACTCTGTTATGAGAAATCTCGTAACCCAAATACGTCACACTTGTCTTTGCAAGCTGACATTTCTTTAAGTTGCATTTCAGGCCAAAAGCTCCGATGCGCCTGAAGACATCTGACAAGTGATCGATATGCTCTTCCATTGTGTTAGAGTATACGATAATGTCATCGATGTAACAAAATGCATATTCTCCCGCCTTCTGTCCTCTCCTTCTCATAAAACCATCCTCCGACTGGTCGTCATATTGACCACTCAACATCTTCTGCATCGCCTTCTGAAAGAGCCCCGGGGCCTGTTTGAGTCCCATTGGAAGCACCTTCCACTGGTATATTTCCATACCAACCACGAATGCAGTCAGCCATCTGGATTTCTCGTCCAGTGGTATCTGCCAGAAGCAGTTCTTAAGGTCAATGACCGAATAGAATTTAGCATTCCGCAGCACTCTTCTGCCCTCTTCTAAGGTCGGCAGATGATTTCTCTCTTCCTCTAGCACCTTATTCACACGGGCATAATTGATCGTCAAACGCCATTCTCCTCCTGGCTTGGGGACGATTTTTGGTTGAGAGACAATTGGAGATGTAGATCTCTCAATAAAGTCCTCATTGAGCAACTGTCTCACGTTCTCCTCCGCTATCTTCGCCTCATGTATGCTCAAATTTGCCCTCCGCGGTGCAGGAGATGGCTCCGCACCCGGTATCTTGTAAATGACAGCAGTGAAGTCCTCCGACTTTACACCACCTGCCCGAGGAGGGTCGAAAATTTCTCTATACGCCTCCATCTTAGCTTTGAGAAGCTCCTTCTCTCTCTCCGTACCCACTCCTTCTTCTAAAATTTTCCGCGCCGCCGCTTGGAAATCTTCCTCCGACATCTTCTAATGTTCTTTGAGGGGCGCTAAGTCCTCCTCCAAACTCAAATCTTCCTCGGACAAATCGTCCAGTCCCGTCCGTTCATACGTGACTGTGTCCGGCTCATCATCATGACCGAGTCCGACAAGCATATCAATAAGGTTCGCGTATTGTATCGGAGCCTTACGGGTGTAGAAACCATCAAAGCATGTGAAAGCTTGAGGTATCAATTTCAACTTGTCCTGGGCTCTGAGCTTCCGGTTGTATGCACTGCTCTGCTCCCGAGACCCGAGTCGACAAGCCACCACTAACTGTTGCTTGCGAGAGGGAACCTGTATAGGATGATCAATAAGCCGGTCCCTTATCTCCTGTGCCCATATCGCCTTCTCATTGTACGGCAGAATGAGAGTATACGGCTTGTTACTCTCAAATAGAGTCCGTAGACACTTTTTCACTTCAGTTAATGAGCGCGGCCAGGTAGGCACATCGCCCCAAAAGTTCGTGATAAAAGTTTTAATATCATCCTCTGGAGTATCGGGATACGCCCCTTCCTCCTTGGCACAAACGCCTCTCTCTTTTCATCTGACATCTTTGCGTGGTAACAATAGCCATTAGTAATATGGACATCTGCCCCACCACCTTCTGCGAATCTGGCCAACGACGGGCACTGTTTCGCAACACATATTATCTCCTCATTACGCGCTACGATTAAGTCATCAATAGACTTTTTGTCCCATGCGGGAATCGTAACCGTATACGCCTGCATCTCCGTCTCCCAATTGTCGGTCCAGGACAGTTCGTCCGGCACTGTGACATAGGGGTGTACATAGGCTTCAGTTGCCTCATGTACGAAGGCCAACCTTTTTCTCTCCGCTGCTAGACTCAGCTCAAAAGCCTCGTATGAGTCAGTAGCAGTCATCGGATTAATATCCTCCTTCTCTCCATTCTTCACTCCATAAATTACCCGCCGTGCGGCGCAATCGATCACTGCCCCCATCGTAGCCAATTAGTCATACGACAGCAGGATTGAACCGTGGTAATCGGGGACAACATAGAGGTCCGCACGATATACTCGACCGGATTTCAATTTGAAAATTAATGTGACGATGCCCGTAATTTCCGTACGGCTGCATACCCCTTTTAGGGTCCCCTTTGTTTTTCTAATATTTTTGTCAACCCATGTCCGGTGACTATTCAAAAACTTCTGGCAGACAATATTAATATTCGCCATCGTATCATTACCAACTTTTAATGTGGTTTGTAAACTTTCACAAAAGAGGTCAGTGTAGCATAGCGCGTCCGGTCTATGTATACTAGCCGCTAGCACATGAATTTTTTGTTCTAGGGTTTTGAGTCTAAGCTCAAGTTCCTTGTCCTCCTTCCGTTCTTCCCTCTTTTCCTCCAACTTAACTTCTTGAGTCTCCGGGCTTCCGGTATCTCAAGTGTCCGCTTGACAGAGTCCGGTACACTAGATGTACACTTGTCTACCGTAGAGACGGTTGCGTTATTTGGCGGCGAAACGGTCCGCTGCTTCTTCGTAGGCGGAGACCTAGCCTTCAGTTGCGGCTTCCTCTCCTCCATCGCCTTCTTCGCCTTCCTATTCGCATCATTTATCATATTAGCTCTCGAAGGATGAACTAGCAAATGCTTACCTTGAGGCTTGTGAGGCTGTGTGCCTTCAACTTCACGTCTAGGAGGAACGGAACCGTTCGTATCCTGTTCAGCAACAGTAGGCATAACTGTGACTGTCGGATTAAAAAGAACAGTTTTTATCTCCTTCTTTCTCTTCTCCTCCTCCCTCTTTTCCTCCCGTCATTCTAGGACTTCAACACGCTCACCTGAGCCAGTGTCTTCGTCTTGACGTCCCCCCTCCGCAGCGGTATAAGCTTGCTGGGGGTAGTTGGAGCTGGAACTGTAGCTATAATTCCAGTATCCGTGTCCTCTGGGAGGGCGCGCTGGGGTCCGGCCTCCCCTTCCCCGATAGCCCCGACCTCTTGGTGCTCATCCTCTTGGTGTCCCTCCGGACCCTCGTGACGCTCCTCTCGTCTCTCCTCCTCTAGTCGGCGCCGCTTGTCGGCCCGCTGCTTTCTTTCTCCTCCTTTCTCTTCATCTTCTCAAGGAAGGAAAATGATGGCCTCCCGGAACTCTCCATCCGCGACCATATTTGCATTCCACCTCCTCTCCACCAACTCCTTCTTGTAAACTCTGTATAAGGCCTGCTCCTTTTTTGAGCCTTTGAGATCTCTCAGGAAGATATTTCGCATCCTGTCATCGTCAGAGTCATGACTGTGTGGACAGGTGCCTACTCCATGCTTCGCCTCATTCTTACACGCCATATATGAAAAATAGCGGTAACACGGCGTCGGCTCGTCTCTCCCCCTCTTTTGACCCGCCGACCGAGTTGTATGTGCTGCTTGAGCACCTCCAACCCCTTGTGTCGCGGCACTGGAGAATGACCCGGTGGCAGTGTCCAAGTCGGAACACGCTTCGAGCACCTCCCTATACAGGTCGCTCGGCTGAACAGCCGCTACGGCCCTCTCGTATATATTCGTTTCTAAAAAATCCGCAGTCTTCACCGCCGCGAAGGTCGGACAGGACTGTATGATCCTTGCGAGCTTTGCTCGGGTGTCGTGCACACAAAGCACTCAGGAAGTACAAAATGATAGACTTCCGCTATAAAAGAGCCCGTACTTGGCGCTGACCTCAGTGAGGATCGCTGCCAAACCTCGCGCTAATGCCCAGCCCTTCGTTCACCTCTTGAAAAATCTCAAACCCAATCAAAGTACCAGTACACAGATGCTGATACCCATGAGTTTTAAAGTATTGCAAGAGAACTGCAACTGGTACCGATGCACTGCAGGTCTGAGGCTGCTCTCCTAGCCGATACCTCTACCGCTCGCAACGCCTTGTATTCAAAAACATCAAATCCTTGTGTGAGGATTGATGGGTCCAACAAGGTGGACAACGCCTCATACTCCTGTGTTTCGTCCGTTGGATGCTGCTTCATACAAGCATCAATTCTTCTGAGCTTGTCTCGAAGGTTCGCATCCGTGTCCTTCTGACTCGCTGTCTCTGCATACAGCGTCAGAGCAGTGGCATCGGACTTTGGTATATTTTTGGAAGGCATGTATGATAGCCTGTCTGTCCTTTTTGTCATTACTGTTGACAATAACAGTGGTAGGCGCTGAGCTAGTCGTAGGGGCAGGAGGGGCTGTATGGGCTGACGGACGTACCCAGGGGGAGACATAAAAGGCCCAGAGGAAGGTGCCTGTCTCGTAGCCGTCGCCTTAGCCAATGCAATCTTTGCATCCAACTCCTTCTTTTCTTTCTCCTCTGCTCTTTCCCTGATATGCAGGTCTTGAGCATGATGAAAAAAAGACATGAGCTCGGCAGCCTTCCGAAGAAACAGAGCCTTCTCCGCCAACTCCTTCTCTCCCGCTTTTATTGGTGAGGGCGGGTGCGGCAGTTCCCTCCAAGATCGTATGATCCTTTGGTGAAAGCCCACCTCTTCCATGCGTCGTCCTTCTGCAATGCCGCATGCAACTTCTTAATCTTCGTCACCCCTCCAGCTTCGCCTTCTATTTCTTTCAGGGCAGGGTGAAAGGTCCCTGCCATAAATCTGGGTTTGTTGGAGTTTATTCAAGTCCACCAACTTGATCTCCATAAGTCTCAGGGTTATATCCATGACATTAATCTGTCCTCGGACGTTCCTGGACTTAAACTCCCCTTCCCTCTTTTGATTGATTCGATATCCTGACCAGGATCGAGCAACCTAGCCAGTGCTCTTGAATCCATGGCAGGACAGTCTTGTTAGACTGGTACTCATAGAGTATAGCACACTCGAACACTTTCCATGTGAGGTCGAGAAGCTCCAGTAAAGACATATTGTCCCCAAATGAGACATGTTGCACCTGTAACTGTGCACTGTCGTCTCTGAGGAATTTTGCAAGAGACAGGGCTTGTTTTGGGAGGGGGTAACAGATATCCTCCTTTCTCAAGGGATCTCCCCATCGTATTTCTGG
>WBZZ01005341.1:5000-22500 GCA_019918135.1 Paulinella micropora
TTAACGCAAATATTTGCGTGAATTCCAAAAAAACTATAACAGCATCAACATCGAGTCTGGGCTTAGCCACCCTTCAAATACGAGCTCCCAACTCCTCCTCGTTCCCACTCCTCCTCGTTCCCACAAACCATGATTTATAGGGACAGGTGTGCGGAAATGCTGGGGGGAGGGGGTCCCCACCCCCCCCCCCCCCACCCCACCCGCTACTCCCAACACCTTTCAGGGATAAGATAATAATAATAATAATAATAATAATAATAATAATAATAATAATAATAATGTATCTCCTGCCAATTGCTGAGCCAAAAGGCCATGTGCATCCAGTCCTCCATTCCATAAGGAAAGTCTCCACACCAATCGGTGGAATAAAGGAAGTGACGGCATAGAACATTACTCTAGGAGCTTTATACCAATCAGCCCATTGAAAAGGACCAATGGCCTATGTACTCCCTAATAATAATAATAATAATAATAATAATAATAATAAATAATAATAATAATAATAATAATAATAATAATAATAATAATAATAATAATAATAATAATAGTGCTTCTCAGTCAATGGCGAATGCATTTCTGCACATGTGCCTCCATCGTCTCACCCGCGAGGGGAGTACGAAGATTTGACGATGGGCTCTACTGACACCCCCGCAAGGCAGCTCCAAGCCTTCCAGACAGACCAATACTTTCAAAGAAAATATCCTTTAAAAATACTGGCACCGACGGGAATCGAACTGGCGACAGGTCCCAGATGGTAGACCTTAACCACTGGGCTATCGCGGTGCCACTAATAATAATAATAATAATAATAATAATAATAATAATAGTGCTTCGTGCTTCTCTGTCAATGGCTGATGCAAATCTGCACATGCGCCTCCATCGTCTCACCCGTGAGGGGAGTACGAAGAATTGACGATAGGCTCTATGACACCCCCGCAAGGACAGTTCCAACACTTCCAGACGGACCGGTATGTTCAATGAAAATACTGGTGGCACCGACTGGAATCGAACTGGCGACAGGGCCCAGTGGTAGAACTTGAACACTGGGCTATCACGGTGTCAAAATAATAATAATAATAATAATAATAATAATAATAATATTGGAGTGTTGACTGTGACATATTTGAGGGAAATCCCGATGAAAAAACCTAGTCACACTTGCTAAACAGAGTTCCAGCCCAATGGCCTCAAGGCGTTAAACTGTGACGCCAACTCATAACCCTTTGGTGGTAGGTGCTGGGGAGGAGGGTCGTTGCGCGCGTAAAAGATCTTAAACTCCGCATATGCTGGTTGATAGCCCAGGACCCAGCAGACACCAGATTGTTATGGGTGGGGTTTCGAGGCAGCTCTAGCAACCGCGCTTGGTGTATGCACTTGCACATTCGGTGACGTCTTGCAAGAGGTTGCTGGGACTGCGGAATAACCTCGGCTTAGTGCAGTCTTGCCCTCAGGAGCTCCATCGGTGGCCCCGATCATCAGGCGAGAGACTGACACGGGGGGGTGGAGGACCTCGAACAAGGGTATTGGAGGCTTATGTCCGTTGAGGATATGCCATTAGCTGCATCAGTACGCCTCAGATATGGTAAATCTGCCTTGGAGTGTTGACTGTGACATATTTGAGGGAAATCCCGATGAAAAAACCTAGTCACACTTGCTAAACAGAGTTCCAGCCCAATGGCCTCAAGGCGTTAAACTGTGACGCCAACTCATAACCCTTTGGTGGTAGATGCTGGGGAGGAGGGTCGTTGCGCGCGTAAAGATCTTAAACTCCGCATATGCTGGTTGATAGCCCAGGACCCAGCAGACACCAGATTGTTATGGGTGGGGTTTCGAGGCAGCTCTAGCAACCGCGCTTGGTGTATGCACTTGCACATTCGGTGACGTCTTGCAAGAGGTTGCTGGGACTGCGGAATAACCTCGGCTTAGTGCAGTCTTGCCCTCAGGAGCTCCATCGGTGGCCCCGATCATCAGGCGAGAGACTGACACGGGGGGGTGGAGGACCTCGAACAAGGGTATTGGAGGCTTATGTCCGTTGAGGATATGCTATTAGCTGCATCAGTACGCCTCAGATATAGTAAATAATAATAATAATAACAATAATAACAATAATAATAATAATAATAATAATAATCATGGTAATAATAATAATAATAATAATAATAATAATACTAATAATAGACTTATCAGTCAATTGGCCTTTGATCCTGTCGGACATGTGCCTCCATTGGTAGCACGGGACCGTTCGGTGACGCGGCTCCGCTCCAAAGACTCGACTGGCAGTGCAATGTGCAAATGAGCGTGCTGTGCATGTGCAAGTGGGTGCAAGGAGTGAGAGGAGTTATCTGCCGAGAAGAAGTCCGCGACGCTGCGCTGACCTCCACCTACAACAGATCTAGCCAGACATTCTACCTGACTAGGCCTTCCCCTCCTTCTACCCACCTCCTGAACGACAGTGAGGTCGATCACCTCCTCCTCCTCCTCCGCCCCCTCTGCCTCCCTGGTCTGCGCCTCCAACTCCTCCCACTCCTTCCAAATACTAATAATAATAATAATAATAATAGTATTAATAATAATAATAATAGTAATAATACTATATCTGAGGCGTACTGATGCAGCTAATGGCATATCCTCAACGGACATAAGCCTCCAATACCCTTGTTCGAGGTCCTCCACCCCCCCGTGTCAGTCTCTCGCCTGATGATCGGGGCCACCGATGGAGCTCCTGAGGGCAAGACTGCACTAAGCCGAGGTTGTTCCGCAGTCCCAGCAACCTCTTGCAAGACGTCACCGAATGTGCAAGTGCATACACCAAGCGCGGTTGCTAGAGCTGCCTCGAAACCCCACCCGTAACAATCTGGTGTCTGCTGGGTCCTGGGCTATCAACCAGCATATGCGGAGTTTAAGATCTTTTACGCGCGCAACGACCCTCCTCCCCAGCATCTACCACCAAAGGGTTATGAGTTGGCGTCACAGTTTAACGCCTTGAGGCCATTGGGCTGGAACTCTGTTTAGCAAGTGTGACTAGGTTTTTTCATCGGGATTTCCCTCAAATATGTCACAGTCAACACTCCAAGGCAGATTTACTATATCTGAGGCGTACTGATGCAGCTAATGGCATATCCTCAACGGACATAAGCCTCCAATACCCTTGTTCGAGGTCCTCCACCCCCCCGTGTCAGTCTCTCGCCTGATGATCGGGGCCACCGATGGAGCTCCTGAGGGCAAGACTGCACTAAGCCGAGGTTATTCCGCAGTCCCAGCAACCTCTTGCAAGACGTCACCGAATGTGCAAGTGCATACACCAACGCGGTTGGTAGAGCTGCCTCGAAACCCCACCCATAACAATCTGGTGTCTGCTGGGTCCTGGGCTATCAACCAGCATATGCGGAGTTTAAGATCTTTTACGCGCGCAACGACCCTCCTCCCCAGCATCTACCACCAAAGGGTTATGAGTTGGCGTCACAGTTTAACGCCTTGAGGCCATTGGGCTGAATAGTAATAATAGTAATAATAATAATAATAATAATAATAATAATAATAATAATAATAATAATAATAATAATAATAATAATAATAGTGCTTCTCTGTCAATGGCTGATGCATTTCTGTACATGCGCCTCCATCGTCTCACCCGTGAGGGGAGTACGAAGAATTGACGATAGGCTCTAAGGACACCCCCGCAAGGGCAGTTCCAACACTTCCAGACGGAAATAATAATAATAATAATAATAATAATAATAATAATAATAATAATAATAATAATACTATATCTGAGGCGTACTGATGCAGCTAATGGCATATCCTCAACGGACATAAGCCTCCAATACCCTTGTTCGAGGTCCTCCACCCCCCCGTGTCAGTCTCTCGCCTGATGATCGGGGCCACCGATGGAGCTCCTGAGGGCAAGACTGCACTAAGCCGAGGTTATTCCGCAGTCCCAGCAACCTCTTGCAAGACGTCACCGAATGTGCAAGTGCATACACCAACGCGGTTGCTAGAGCTGCCTCGAAACCCCACCCATAACAATCTGGTGTCTGCTGGGTCCTGGGCTATCAACCAGCATATGCGGAGTTTAAGATCTTTTACGCGCGCAACGACCCTCCTCCCCAGCATCTACCACCAAAGGGTTATGAGTTGGCGTCACAGTTTAAGGCCTTGAGGCCATTGGGCTGGAACTCTGTTTAGCAAGTGTGACTAGGTTTTTTCATCGGGATTTCCCTCAAATATGTCACAGTCAACACTCCAAGGCAGATTTAATAATAATAATAATAATGATAATAATAATAATAATAATAATAATAATAATAATAATAATAGTGCTTCTCTGTCAATGGCTGATGCAAATCTGCACATGCGCCTCCATCGTCTCACCCGTGAGGGGAGTACGAAGAATTGACGATAGGCTCTAATGACACCCCCGCAAGGGCAGTTCCAACACTTCCAGACGGACCGGTATGTTCAATGAAAATACTGGTGGCACCGACGGGAATCGAACTGGCGACAGGGCCCAGATGGTAGAACTTGACCACTGGGCTATCACGGTGTCCAAATAATAATAATAATAATAATAATAATAATAATAATAATAATAATAATAATAATAATAATAATAATAATAATAATAGTAAGGAAAGAATGAAGGAAGAAAGAAGAAAGATGAAAGAATAAACGGAGAAGAAAGAAGGAAGAGGGAAGGAAGGGAAGAGGGTGACGAGGAAGCGGCGCAAGCGGAGGAAGTGAAGTGGAGGAAAGAGAGCAAGAAGAGAAGAGTTGGAAGAGGAAGAGAGGCTGGGTTAGGGGAAGAGACTGCGGGGGCGTGGCAGGCGCGCCGGCTGCAGAGTGGGCCAGGACGCGCGCCAGAAACAATAACAGCAACAAGAGCACAGCAACAACACAGTAGCAACAAATCGACAGCAACGACGACAACACAACGACAACACACACAACTTAGCAGCAGGAAGTATACCAAAACAAAACTGAACAACAACTATGAGGTCGCGTTGTGTGTGTGTGTGTGTGCGCGTTGTTTGGGCAGGGAAGGAGGAGGGCGCAGAAGAGGCGGAACTGTGGTTGGGCTGGCCCCCTCGGTGCCCGCTTTCCTCCTTTCCCTTCCCCTTGTGGCTCTTTGTTGTTCTTGTTATTGTTGTTGTTGTGGTGGTGGTTGTGTTTGTTGTGTTTGTTGTGGTTGTTGTGGTTGTTGTGGTCGTGATCGTGGTTGTTAGTGGTCGTGATCGTGGTTGTTAGTTGTATTTCTTAGAGTTGTTTCTGTCGTTGCTGCTGCTGCTGCTGCTGTTGTTGTTGTTGTTGTTGTTGTTGTTGCTCTTGTATTCTTTGCTTTTCGCTCATCTCTTCACTACGAGGCACCTCTGCTTCTCCCTTCGCTTCGCCCGTAGCCTGCCGTCGCTCTCTTTGTCCTGGGCATCTCATCTGCCCTTGCTCCGCCTTGGATGCTGCGTCCTGTTGCTTGTGATTCCCTCTCGCTGGCATCTCTTGCCTTTGCTGCAGACATAGACATAGACATAGACATAGACAAAGACAAAGACATAGACATAGACATAGACACAGACATAGACATAAATATAGACATAGACACAGCATAGACATAAGCATAGACAAAGAAATAGGCATACATACATTTCATCATATGCTAGGCCGAAACACCCCCCTTTCTGGCAGTCACGCTGTTGTAGTTGTGCTCCTCTCTCCCGCACGCATGCTCATGTAGATTGTATGTGAGCTTGTGCGGACATATTCTCTCTCTCTCTCTCTCTCTCTCTTTCTTTCTTTCTTTCTTTCTTTCTGTCTTTTTTTCTTTCTTTCTTTCTCTCTCTCTCTCTCTCTCTCTCTCTCTCTCTCTCTCTCTCTCGCTCGCTCGCTCGCTCGCCCTGCTGGGCATGCAGGCCCAAGCATGAGCCGCGTAAGTACCGCAAGCACCACCTCTTTCCCACCTTCAACCTGCCCGCCCCGCACGCCCCGCCCGCCCCTCACGCGCCGCCCGCCGCCACCATGCTCGCCTCGCTGCTCCAGTTGTCCCCCCCGCTGTCGAGCTCGCCAACCTCGCTGCCCCCGCTCTCGCCGCCCCTGCACGGCGGCTCTCCACTCAGCTACTCACCTGTGCTGGGCTCCTCCCCCTCCGTACACCCTTCCTCCTGCATCCACTGCTTCTGCTGCTACTGCCCCTTTTCTTCTGCGTCTTCTGGTTCTGCTGCTTCTTGCTATGCATTTTATACATACATACTATCTCCAGGAACCGGACCATTTCTGTGTGTTGTGCGTATGTGCGTATGTGTGTGTGTGTGGTGGTGGTGGTGAGGGGGCGGGGGGGGGGGGGGGGGGGGGTTGGAGGTTGGATTGGGCTATGTGGAGAAATGTATTGTCTTTGCATAAGTCTGCGCTTCTGTGTACTGCGTGTGTGTGCTACATGCAGGACCAGAGAATATGGTGTGTGTGTGTCTGAGCGTGTGTGTGTGTGTGTGTGTGCGTGTAAGTGTGTAAGTGTTTGTGTGTGTTGCGTGTACATGCTATGTGGAGGACGTGGAGTATATGTCTGCTTGCGTATGGACGCGCTGGGCAGGTGGTGGAGCAGGAGCTGGAGGAACTCATCGCCGCGGCACTTGGTCAACCCCACCCAAGACCCCCAGCCACAACAACCAACCACACAACAATAAAAGCATCATCATCATCATCATCATTATCATCATCATCAACAGCAACAACAGCAACAACAACAACAACAACAACAACAACAATATCGGCGGCAGCAGCAAACAGTAACAGAGAGAGAAGAGGAGAGAGAGAGAGAGAGAGAGAGAGAGAAGAAGAGAAGAGGAGAGAGAGAGAGAAAGAGAGAGAGAAGAAGAGAGCAGAGGAGAGAGAGAGAGAGACAGAGAAAGAGAGAAAGAGAGAAAGAAAGAAAGAAAGAGAGAGAGAGAGAGACAGACAGACAGACAGACAGGCAGGCAGGCAGACAGGCAGAAAAAGAGAGAGAGAGAGAGAGAGAGAGAGAGAGTTAGAGAAAGAGAGAGAGGGGGGGGGGGGGGGAAGGGAGGGAGAATGGTTCGCTCTTGGGCTAGGGGCGCCGCTGCACCAGCAAACGGGAAGCCTGTCGCGCGCCACCCCTCCGCCGTCCGCCGCCAGCGACCGGCCGGGCCCCCGCGCGCGCGGCTCAACGCCGATCGCCATCCCTTCCATCACCATCCCCGCCTCACGAGCTGGCGCCGCCAAGGAACTAGAGCCATGCGGCCCGGCTATGTGGCAAGCATTCAATGGGCACCAGGTCGCCACACTGCAAATTCAGCAACATTAATTAGCATGCACCTATCAGCGATGCATTCAACAATGTCACATCGTAAGCTATCGGCCGAGATTTTAGGTTTAAATCAAGTCGTTTCGCCTCAATTGAAGTTAGGGTTAGGGGTAGGGTTAGGTTTAAGGTTAGTCCACGCTGAGATGTGTGCACGTCGTGCTGATGCCTGGCAGGTGATGCAGCACTTCAACGAGCCGGACCGGCCACAGGACGGGGCCGCGGACCTGTCGCCGCTCGGGTTCGACGAATGGACCAGTGTGGATGGCCTGGACCTCCCCTCCGAGCCTGGCTGAGCTCCTGCCTTTGTGTTTCAATGTACATACTAACATTACATCAGGTATAAATATAATATTGTATTTTTGAAAAAGTTGAAACAGATGTGGTCGGCTTTTTTTTTTTAGAGTGATATTAGGTTGTCTTATTATCCAATGTGTAATGCCCCCAACGATAGCTCGTAAAAAGTCGGTAATACAACCAAACACAGTCCTCAAGAATGAGAATGATGTCTCGTTGTATTAGCTCAGTGAAGCCAAAAAGGAAAACGCAACAGACCAGGAATAAAATGGCATCAGGTCCAATCCGGACAAATAATACTGAAAAACAAGCTGGTGCACCTGTCACCAGGACAAGGTATTTTTTACCGACTATCCGGGGGGTGATGCCTACAGTACCCCCTGCCGATTTTATGACGGAAATAGCATTTTCGTCATACACCTTCTGATTTCTTTCTGCAAATAGTATGCGCTATGGAGTCATGCCACACAGCGCATCGACCCACGGATAGACGCTAAAAGACGATAAATATATCCTCATACTGCACGTCAAAGCGGATTCTCTAGCCTTTCTTGTAAATTTTGAACTCCTTCCCCTCAATTTTTTTTTTTTTTTTTCGGCAGTATGTCAAGAACAAACGTACTATTAATAAAAAATACAAGCAACGTGGTGCTGTAGTACGATTCCCCCTTTGATCTCCTTCTTCTTCTTATCATTATCATTATTATTATTATTATTATTCACAGGGAGATCGTAAGTACATTGTCTTTTTTAATGACATACCCTTGTATAAGGCGGATATCCTATGATATAGTATTAGGGGGCCAGTCCTAATAGCTATATCCGAAGTCGAGGTGTATGTACCCGACCCTGCGATATACCGACACAAGTAGAGATTGACCGTGCTCAGGTACGACAGTATATAATCTATCGTAAAAAATAATTTAATGAAAGTTTCAGAGAACATTTCATTTTCGAGAACATCATCCCAGGACTTGGAAAGGGTAATACCCGGGAACACCATCGCTCAATACACTAGCGATCCCCGTATACGGTGTAGTATCATCGTCGATCGACCTTTCGCACTCGTATGTTGCGATCGAATGCCAAGTTATATCACTGAGTCTTTTTAATATTCATATTGATAACTGATGATGCATGATCAAATCATGATACGCCGTGGGCAATCAATCAGTTTATTTGAGACGCATAAAGAAAAATAGTTTCTTTGTCACTGCCTTCGTCGTCTGGCGCGGATTTCTTTGCCTGGTGGAGGACCACCAACAAAAGTCAGATCGAACTTTGACTGTTCGAGAATGTCCCAGATCTTATTAAGGATTCCGCCCAACGATAATTCAAAAGGGACATCAAGCACTCCTCTTGGCAGTGTCTGAATGGTCCACGCAGTGTAATCCTTGTCTCTGGGAGTAATTGTATCATCCCATGTCTCGAGACTTTTTGCGTCTTTATATACTGGCAGATAATGTCTTGCCTTTGGAACCTCAACCGGGTCCATACTTCTCCAGAACTGGAGTATCGATTGTACTATCTTTGCGGCTGATGATATTTTGAATGTCCGTGTGACACGCATCTGTCGTGGGACCGCCACGACCCGCATCAAGTATAAGTCTGAGAGAGTGTCATCAGCGACATGTTGTTCCGCTGGTCTCATCAGATAGAAAGCATCTTTCACCCATGCGATGGTTGCTATCGCATCGCCTTCCTTCCATCGCTCATGGACAATCTCAACGTTGCCCGCGTTTGGGTCAGTGTCCGTCCCCTCCTCCTCCTGGTGGACGTCCTTTGATCTCATCGACCTCATCGCCTTCCTCGGTTGGTCGTTGATAAGATCATTCCGCGCTCTCCTTAGCTGCGCCTCTGTGATCTTCTCCTTCTTTCCGCTATGCTCTCGCGGAGACTTGGACTGAGTCCCCACCGCGCTTATGCGGTCAGTCTTCTCCTTGCTGTCCACCTCACTCTCCTCCTTCTCAGCTATCGGTGCCCGATAAGCATCGTCTTGGTCTATGCCAGCCTCCTTGTGGATGGGCGGCACCTCTTTGAAATCATCCTTCATCCGTTTTAACGCCTCCTCAACGGATTCATCTTCCAGTAAGAAGGGATCATACTTAATCAGCCTTCTTACATTCACAATTTGCACCTTCCCTCTACCCCTGATCTTGTAATTCAGAGGTCCCGTCTGTTCCATAATCTAATAAGGTCCTTTCCAGTGAGTGAACAGCTTAAAGCTGACTCCCTTCGGAACTTGAGGATGGTACAATAGTACAATATCCCCGACCTGGAACTTGATCTGATCCAAGTGCGCTTGTCGCACCCCTTCAGCATCAGTCTTTCGGCGCTCCGCCTCTCTATGCCCTGACTATTTGTTCCGCCTCCATCTTCACTCTAAGTCTCATCCCAAACAACTCATCCGCATCCGCCCAAGTGTCTTTTGGGTGAAGGAGCGAAGTCGGGATATCAGGCTCACGCCCATATACTAACTGATATGGCGAGATTGAGCTCTTCGAGCCTCCTAACGCCGTAGAGGGTAGACAGTTCATTGCAAACGCAAATGATGGTGCTGCCTCGACCCATGCTCTTTGATTCTCCTTCTTCGTGCAATACATCTTTAGCGAGGCTTTGAGGGGTCTGTGTACCCGCTCGATTTTCCCATTTGCTCGCGAGTTATAGGCAGTAACATATTGCCATTTCATCCCGTAATACTTAGATAGTTTGTCGATGACCTCGTTATTAAAGTCCGAGCCTCGATCAGAACATATCTTTCTTGGTACTCCGATCTGTGAGATGATCCTATCGATCAGCGCCTCGGCCGTCGTCTTGCCGGTAACGTCTTTGACAGGGATGATCCACACATAGTTGGTGGCTCTGTCAATAGCCGTGAGGAGGTATTTGTAACCATCCTTCGATTCTGGGAAAGGTCCCACATGATCAATGTGTATAAACTCAAACATCCCCGCATGAAAAGGAAATTCGCCAATCAGGCCGAAATTTGCCTTCAGTGGTGTTTTGTTTATCTTGCACGGGATGCATGCATCCACCGCCTGATCTATCTCCTCCTTCATCTTCTTCCACCAGAATCGCCTCGCTACGAACATATGAGTTCGTTGTCGACCCGGATGCGCCAAAAGTGGGCAATTGTGGGCTGCGACAAATATAAATCGTCTCAGACTCTCCGGTACCCAAAGGGTCCATTTGTCCGGCTGTGACGCATAGCGACCGTGAAGGCCCTTGTACCACAGTAGACCATCTCTCCATCCCATCTCCTTCATCTGATCTTTGATCGCTTTCGTCATCCGTAGCTCATCCGGGTTCTGATATAACTGTATCAGTTCTTTAAACTCCGGATCTTGAGCCTGTTGTTGCCTCCATGCGGTAGGCGAGGCTATATGGATAGTACCATCTTCTAGCCGTACCCCGATTCTTTCCGGGTCATCGTCTAGGTCACTTCTCCGCTCTTGAGGAGGCTCCGCATAAACTTCCTGCGTCTCCTCTTCCTCTCTTATGTTCGCCTTCGCATTCTCATATACCTCATAGGACCACTCAGCGTCCTCCTGGGTATGTAGCTCACAACATATCCCGTGATCCGGGCCTTGTGGACTGTACCGTAGACCTGTGCGGTCATATCGGACTCCACTCACCATCTCCATCGCCTCAATGTGGCTGACCTCATACACCTTGTCAGTGGACAAGTCTTCCATCTCCACCGTGGACACCAACGCCGATACTTCTGAGTTAAACTCTAGCCTAGAGAGGCTATCAGCGACCACATTTCGCTTTCCCGGTAGATGGACCATTGTAAAATCGAAACAAGACAAGAACGCTTGCCACCGCGCCAGCCGTCCCGTCTGTTCATGATTCATCAACCATAACAGGTTATGATGATCAGTTCTGACAGTAAACTGAGGTCCTCCCCACAAATACTCTCTGAGCCTCTTGAGGGCCCATACTACCGCCAACGCCTCTCTTTGCCTTGTGCAATAGTTTCTCTCCGCCGCACACAACTTCCTACTAATAAACATAATTGGGCGTAATTTCTTCTCCTCATCCTCTTGTTGTAATACAGCCCCAATCGCAAACTTAGATGCGTCTGTATCGACTACGAATTGTTTCGTAAAGTCGGGCATCGTTAACACCAGTCCTCCGTCTTTCGGGTCTTTGTAAATGAGATCTTTGAGCGCATGAAACGCTTGCAAAGCCTCTTCGTCCCACTTCTCAAAGTCTCCAAAATCAATCATTTTCTCCACTTTAGCCCGTGTTGCACCCCAATCGGGTATAAACTGGCTATAGTATTGCGCCATCGCAAGGAATGAGTGCAATTCAGTGCGGTTCTTCGGTATCGGTCGATTCATAATCTCCTCCCTCTTCTCTTTGGATATCGAGACTCGATTATGGGAGATCTCGTACCCTAAGTATGTCACACTCGTCTTGGCAAGTTGACACTTCTTTAGATTGCACTTCAGGCCAAAAGCTCCGATGCGCCTGAATATATCGGACAAATGATCGATATGCTCCTCCATAGTGTTAGAGTATACGATAATGTCATCGATATAGCAAAATGCATATTCTCCCGCCTTCTGTCCCCGCCTTCTCATAAAGCCACCGTCAGACAAATCATCGTACTGACTGCTCAACATCTTCTGCATCGCCTTCTGGAAAAGTCCTGGGGCTTGCTTGAGGCCCATCGGAAGCACTTTCCATTGGTATATTTCCATACCCACCACAAACGCCGTCAGCCATCTGGACTTTTCCTCCAGTGGTATCTGCCAGAAGCCATTCTTAAGGTCAATGACCGAATAGAATTTTGCATTCCGCAGTACTCTCCTTCCTTCTTCTAATGTCGGGAGAGGATTTCTCTCTTCCTCCAGCACCTTGTTAACACGAGCATAGTTAACTGTCAGGCGCCATTCTCCTCCTGGCTTCGGCACTATTCTCGGTTGTGAGACTATTGAGGATGTTGATCTCTCAATAAAGTCCTCATTGAGCAGCTGTCTTGCTAGCTCCTCCGCTATCTTCGCCTCATGTATACTCAAATTCGCCCTTCGTGGTGCCGGTGACGGCTCCGCACCCGGTATTTTGTAAATAACCGCAGTGAAATCTTCAGGCTTGACACCACCTGCATGTGGAGGGTCAACAATTTCCTTGTTCGCCTCTAATTTGGCTTTTAAAAGCTCCTTCTCCTTCTCCGTGCCTACTCCTTCTTCCAATATTTTCCGCGCCGTCTCTTGAAAATCTTCATCAGACATCTGCTTATGCTGCTTGAGGGGTTCTCTGTCCTCCTCCAAGCCTAAGTCCTCTTCCGAGACATCATCTAGGCCCGTCTTTTCATACGTGACCGTGTCCGGCTCATCATCTTTACCGAGCTCCACCAGCATGTCAATGAGTCTCGCGTATTGCAAAGGAGCTTTACGGGTGTAAAAACCATCAAAGCATGTGAATGCTTGCGGTATCAATTTCAACTTGTCGAGGTCTCTGAGCTTCCGCTTGTATGCACTGCTCTGCTCACGAGTTCCCATACGACAAGCCACCACTAGCTGTTGCTTGCGAGAGGGTACCGGTATAGGATGATCAATAAGCCGGTCCCTTATTTCCTGCGCCCATATCACCTTCTCATTATATGGCAGGATAATAGTATACGGCTTATTATTTTCGAATAAAGTCCGTAAGCATTTCTTCACTTCAGACAGTGAACGCGGCCACGTGGGCTCGTCACCCCAGAAATCAGTAATAAAACTTTTAATAGTTTCTGGTGGAGTATCCGGGATTCGCCCCGTTCTCCTTGGTACAAACGCCTCCCTTTTTTCTTCTCCTACTTTCGCATGGAAACAGTATCCGTTAGTAATATGGACATCTGTTCCTACTCCTTCCGCGAATCTCGCCAACGACGGGCTTCTTTGTGCGACACATATAATCTCCTCGTTTCGCTTCTCGATTAAGTCATCAATAGACTTTTTGTCCCCATGGCATGTCGGAACTGTGACAGTGCACACTTGGGATTCCCAATTGTCGGTCCAGGACAGTTCATCCGGTCTTACGACATGGGGGTGAACGTACACCTCAAGTGCCTCATGTGCGATGGCCATCTTTTTGTGATCCGTCGCTAGACTCAGCTCATAAGCCTCATAAGAGTCAGTAGCGTTGAAGGGATCAATATCGTTCTCTTCTCCTCTTTTTACTCCATATATCACTCGCCGTGCGGCGCAATCAATCACAGCCCCCATCGTAGCCAATTGGTCATACGATAGTAATATTGACCCGTGGTAACCGGGGACGACATAGAGGTCCATACGGTATACTCGTGCGGATTTCAATTTAAAGGTCAGTGTGATGATTCCCGTGATATCCGTCCGGCTGCTCACTCCTTTGAGAGTGCCCGTTGACTTTTTCATATTTCCGTCCACCCAGTCCCGGTATCGATTAAAAAACTTCCTGCCGACAATATTAATATTCGCCATCGTATCATTACCAACTTTTAATATTGTCTTCAATGTTTCACAATAAAGTTCCGTATAACACAGAGCATCGGGCCTGTGTATATTGGCTGCGAGAACAAGAACTTTACGTTCCAAATTTTGGAGTCTTGTCTCTAAGTTTTTCAACTCCTCCTTCTTCTCCTCCTGCTTCACCTCATTAACATTTTTATTATTCTGCGGTACTGGTGCGTTTACTATTTGAGCGACATTGTCTTGTGGTACTTGAGTACACACATTGTCTTTTTGCTCGCCACCCGCCGCGACCGTAGACATTGAGTCTGTTCGTGGTTGTTTGCTTGGCCGAGGCGATACGTCTGCCATTGGCCTCCTCGCCTCCATCGCAAGTCTCGCCTTCCTATTTTGCATCAGTTATCATTGGTAACCGTGCTGTATGAACGGGTATGAGACTACCTTGGGGCTGCAGTCTCTGTGTACCCACATCTTTGTTTTCACATAGAGGAAGCGTTGGCCCAGTCTGCACAACAGCATTAGAAAGCACTGTGACTTTAGGGTTAAACTTCACAGTCTTCTCCTTCCTCTCTTCTCCCCCTCCAGTCATTCCACCACCTCGAAACGATTACCTTGAGTAGTGTCCGGGTAGGATGACGTATCGGTCTCCGAGGCAGTGTTGTAGGCCTGAGCTCGACCGAAATTTGGGTTGGAGCTTGCCCACGAGCCTCCTCCTCCTCTGGGTGGGGGGGCTGGAGCTCGAACAGCTCTCCCTCCATAAGGGGTATATCCCCGACCTCCTCCTCTTCCTCTCTGAGGGTTCCCTGCCACCTCGAGGCTCCTCTCCATGTTCCTCGTCCTCGTCCTCCTCCTCCTCCTCCTCGTCCTCCTGCTCCTGCTCCTCCTTCTCGTCCTCTTTGAGAGGCCTTTAAGTTCTTTTGTCTCTCCCTTTCCTCCTTCTTCTCCTTCATCCTCTTCATGTAGGTAATGATTGCCTCTCGTAACTCCTCATCATCACACATATTGGCATACCAACCTTCGTTCACAGCGGCAATCTGAAGCATATTGAAAAGGCCCGGTTCCTTGCCTTCCGTCCTGCTCAGAAAATTTGCCCTTGCTGTTGGGTTCTGCCTATCATGATTGAAAGAGCAGTCTCTGTTCTCCATCTGTGCCTTACACTGCAAGCCCGCGAACCACCTCCAACATGCGGTCTTCAGGTCTGGCTCTCTCTGTCTCTTCCAACCGGCAACTCTGTTGTGTACGTGGCTTGTGCGCCAACAGGTACACCGCCTGCCTGTGCCGTATGTGCCTCCGTGAGCGAGTCCATGTTTGAGCATGCACTCATCACTTCTTGAAACAGTGCTGACGGAGCAACGCTTTGAACCGTATTTTCGAACACGTGTGTCTCGAGGAAGTTCTTGGACTTCACTGAGCTAAACGTCGAGCATTGTTGTATGAGCTGAGTAAGCTTACTCGGGTTAACTGTGTGTAACGCCGAAAAGAAATAGAGGATGATCGACTTGCGGCCATAGAATAGCCCATAGGAGGAAACTACCTCCGTAAGGGTCGCCGCCAAGCCAACAGCACTCCTCAAACTCATCGCCACTGTCTCAAAGATTTCAAATCCTATGAGAGTACCAGTGCAGAGATGCTGGTATCCATGAGATTGAAAATATGAAATGAGTGTGGCCACCGCCAGTTCACACTGAGCGTCTAGGCCTGTTGCATTGTTCCTCTTAATCTCCTCCTTCTTTCTCAAAAACTTGTACTGTGTCAGATCAAATCCCTCCGAGACTAGAGATTGGTCAAAAACAGTAACAAGGGCCTCGTATTCCTGCGTTTCGTCGCAAGGAAAAGCCTTCATGCAGGCATTGATCTCTTTGAGCTTGCTCAAAAGCGAAGCATCAGAGTCTTTGTCTGAGCTCATCTTGGCATATAGCATGAGACTTGCCACTCCTCCTTTCTTCCCCTTGAAGGCATTTATGATGTTCTGTCTGTCCTTCTTCTCCGTGTTTGTGACCACCACCGTAGTTGAGCCCGAGGGTGCAGGGGCTGGTGGGGCAGGAGCTGGTGGGGTCAAATATGTCGGAGGGTGTGTCTTTGCACCACTCACTTTTGCTTTCATTCTTTCCAGTCTCATCGTCTTCTCGAACTCCTCATTCTCTTTCGCCTTCTTCTTCTCAGATATCACCAGCTTTTGAGCATGAGTGATAAAGGCCACCAATTCAGAAGCAGATCTGAGAAAATTATATTTCTCCACATATTGGTCAACACCTGCTTTGTTGGCGACCGGTGGTGCGTTACTAAGTGATTTAAGGACAGAGTGATCCTTGGTAGGAATCCATCTCTTCCATGCCTCCTTGTGCAGTAACGCACCCATCAACAGTCTGATCTTGGTAGAACTCTGTCGGTCTTCTCTAACTCATCAATCACAGGATGAGTTTCTCCTGCTGCCTTAATGCTTTTTTCCATTTCTGCCTTCCCCTCCTCCAAGGCCTTTATTTCCATTGTAAAAAAATGAAATATACCACTCGAGTTTTTCGAACCCAGATTGGTCTTCATTTTTGTTACATCGACTGCCTCCTGACCAGTCGCGAGGAATTGGCCGTTGCTCTTGGCAAAGATGGGGGTATCACTTTTTCCGAAAATTTTCCAAGATTTTTAGCAACTTTCAGAAAACTTGTGCAAATGAAGGGAAATTCAGTATTTAGTTGCAGAACATAATAAAATGATATTAAAACATGTTTTTATTAATAGTCAACCACTTAGACTTCACCTCCGGAGGTGGACAGAAACCGGTCTGACACCTAATTTTTCCACTTTTTTCATGCCGGCGACGACAAGACTATGCTGGAAACAAGCGACAAAAATGCACAGCTTGGTTTTTTTGCTTTGTTTTATTTGTTTTTAGTATTTTCCTACATTATGAGCTGCTTTTACTTCAAAAAATCCCTGCCGCCGCTGTGATAGGGGATTCACGTGGGTAGTGGAAGGGGGAGGGGGGGGGGTGGTTTTTGACTATGCAAGTAAAGAGATTAGTTGAATTCTCAATTAATAACACAAATCTAGGTGTAATAATATTATTATTTAAGATTACTAAGTTCAGTAAGTTAGAAACTTATCCTTGCATTCAAAAATATCTTTAAACGTTGGTTATCTCGCTAGTAGTAGCGCATATGCACCCGCAAACCTACAAGTGCACCCCCCACACAAAAACAACAAAATAAAAGCAATGCCAAACAATTACAAGCATCTGGCAAAGAAAAGAAAGGAAAAGGAAGCGATACAAGAACCTAATCCATGTAGTCAAAATCAACGTCTCAGCGCCATCGACGCTAATGCAAACTCAAAAAAACTTGGTGAGTTTTGCGGGGTGGGGTGGGGGAGACCGGTGCCGCGTGGGGGTGTGGTGTTACCGGTAAAAGCGCTAGCTGCCATGCGCGCGATCACGTCCTCCAGTACTTGTTCTTTCTCGCTCTTGCTA
>WBZZ01005341.1:27500-77500 GCA_019918135.1 Paulinella micropora
GACCAGATTAGGCGGGAATCCATTTCTTTTGTTACGTACAAGATGGTCTGTGGAGAAAGCTCTGCACAAACTTTTGTCAACACTTAAAAAATGTGGGGGGGGGGGGGTCACACATGGGACACTCCCCCAACTTCAATATTTATCTGAATTCCAAAAACATTACACCAGCATCAAGATCGATGCTGTGGCTACCTACAGTGCAAATATGAGCTCCCAATTCCTCCTGGTTCCCACAAGCCATGGCCTAGTCAGACAGTGACGTGCGAAAATGCGGGGGTGGGGGGGGGGGTGGCCCTGTGCTGCACATGGCATTAAAGAATGAACTTACTTCGTTACTTTGATTGCGTAATTCGCATTTGATGTAAGTTCATTTTTTAAACCTATTTCAAGCCAACTAGCGCGAGTTATCAGGAGGGTAAAGGGAGTGTCCCATGCTGGTGGTGCTCATGCTGGGGGGGGGGGGGGTTGCATGATGTTTGGTGCACTCACCTAACAAAACTACTTGCTCCTATTAAGTAAACTAAATATCAGCATCAACATCATGACTGGGGCTAGCTCCCCTTCCACTCTCGCTTCCTGAAAAAATTTTGTTCACACAAACCATGCCTTACTCTGCTGGTGGTGCTCATGCTGGGGGGGGGGGCATGATGTTTGGTGCACTCACCTAACAAAACTACTGTTGCTGTTGCTGTTGCTGTTGTCGCTGTTATCGCTGTTGCTGCTGTTGCTGTTGCTGTTGTCGCTGTTGTCGCTGAAAAAGAGAGAGATAGAGAGAGAGAGAGAGAGAGACAAAGACACAAACATTAATGTCTCCCTCTCTCTCTCTCTCTCTAGGCATGCTGAGGGCTGCCAAAGCGCCGATTTACGTGGCCCACCGCGATGGTGGTTACGGAGTTTTTGCCAGTATATACCTTCCTCCTTCCTTCGAGCTTGGGATCCTGGAAGCGGGCGGACGTGCTCTGAATCTTGATCGTAGTACTGCTTTATCAGAGCATTTTACTATGAAAATTGGGAACTTACTTCAAACTGGCATGCATCCCATTCACTTTATTTCCCCTTCAAGCAGAAATGCTTTGCATCTAATAAATTCTTCATCAAAAGGATTCAACTCGAGTCCTGAGAAGCTTGACGATACTCCCCGACCTAACGTGAAGGTAAATTAATAACCAGTACATCATATATGAAAATTGCTACAATTCACATGCGTAACTAGTAATGTGACAGTCGCCATACATAAAATAAAAAAACATGCAAATGCACATGCATTATTACATATATACATGCGTATACATCATACATACATGATTGTTACGTGCATTCTTTTCCAGATCAGCAAGGGGACTCCAATCGTCACGGTGAGCACTGCAATAGGCAAAGATGAAGAGATTTTGCTCAATTATGCGCCGAATCCGGATTTAAGCATCACTACGCTACCGAGCGATGCATACCCGCACTGGCTGAAAGAAGCTGCCAAGCAACGCGCTAAAATTCCGGTATTTTTGTACGAGACGGACATTGGCCATGTGTGTTTCATTGTTCCTGAGCAAGAGCATCCTATTCCTTTGAAGTTAGTGTCATTGACGCACGAAGAGAAGCTTGCGCTTTTGAGCACGGTTAGTAGTGTTACTTCCGATGGATGCGCAACTTCGCAGCCGGTGTCAAGATCTTTATCTATGTCAACAGAGCAGAAAATGAAGTTGCTCAACAGCGTTACTTCTGTTTCAGCTGCAGAAAGTCAGAATACTCTTCTGCGAAGGGCGAGCTCTAGCGTTACAGTTGTGCTGGAAAAATCAAGCTCTAGTAATACGAAGGTAATAAATAAATAAAATCAATCACTAGGTAGCTTCTTATTTGATTTATTTACAGGTACTTGGTTCTGACATCGATACTGACGTGGACCAGAGGGAGGAGCCGCAGAGTAGTCCGGTCAAGTTCAAAGATAATAGTGGGAGACTTTTTGTTCCTACTGGATCTTTGGTAATTCTCTTTCTCTTTTGCTTGCTTGCGAAAGTTGGTAGCTATTGTGGTTTGTTTAGAGCGTTGACGAAGGCGATTCGGATAATGATTCGAAGTGCTACCGTGAACCTACCGATCCTAGCGATACTAGGCTCCCCCCTCTGGTCGACGACGAATATGTTGGTGCGGAATCTAGTATTCTGGGCAACTACAACGAGCTGATGGAATCAAATGAGCTGTTATGTGACCTGATGAAATTGTCACCACTTCCTGTACAACGAGCACGCAAAAATCCCACTCGCCCCTACAAAATGAAACACCGCACCAAAGGAAACGTGAAGTTACAGAGACAGGAAGCGCTCAAGAAGTTGTTGGGGATAACCTTCGCAGACCTGGATAGAGAAGTGAAGTCTGTTTGCTGTCAAAAGTGGAAGTGTTACTCATTCATCGACACGCGCGATGTGCTACACACGCGAGCGAAGAACGCAGCATCGTCACTAAGTGAGCTTTACACGTGGACAGCTGCTCAGCTTGAATCCTTCCAAACTAAAATTGGTTCGTTTCAATATATGTACCTAACGGAGGCTGTCTGCAGAACAGCTTGGCAGCGCATCCACGGCATCAGCGACGCAGTTTTATCTCGAGCACACAAGCTTCTTGCCAACAACACGAAGGTCTTTGCCAGAAAGTCAACCGCAATTCCCGAAACAGAAGATCTTGTTGCAATTTTGCTATGTGAAAAATTCGCAAACAGTCATCCCGAGATATGTAGCGACGGTGTATGGAGGCTACAAGAAATGGCTGAGGACGCCGGAGTGCAAAAGTATGTTCGGGACAACTGGAAAGAAGTGTGTCTACGGTACGGAACTTCTAAGAGAGTGAATCCTGATAAGCCTCCAACAGACAACACAATCAACAAAGTTTGGAAAGCGGATTTCTCAAACGTCAAGTTTGTACGAGGTAATATGCATATAATTGATTGATGTTTGAATCGTTAGCATAGCATAGCATTCATCATTACTCACTACATCTTTGTGCTGCAGCGGGAGACTTTTCCAAATGCGACATCTGCACGAGGCTTGCGGTTCGGCATGCCCGAGGTTTCCTGAGTGACACAGCAGCTCAGACTTGGCGCCGCCAGAGCCGCCTTCATCACAAAATTCACAGAACGTGCCGTGTAGCGAGCATGCAACGCAAGAAGGGTGCGCAAGAAGATCTCCATGCTACTGTTATATCTGCAGATATGAAGCCGCCTGTGCGGATTCCATCTTGTCGCCGTGCTGCTAAAGACTTTAAAGGGAAAATGGTCTTTCGCCTGTGTGTCGGTATCAACACTTGTTACACTACCGATACTAACTTTATTTTCACGTACCTGGAAGGCGCAGTGGAGCATGGCGTGAACAGTAATATCACCATGCTTGCATCACTTTTGCATTGGGAGCTTTGGCATCCTCGCACTATGCAAGCTTGGAAGTTATTCCTGGAGTGGGACGGCGCCGGTGATAACACTGCGTGGGCTATGCTAGGCTTTATCGGGCTTAATGTTGTCGACCGTGGTATCCGTTGGCAAGTAGAATCTCATCGCAAGCCACCTGGGCACGGCCATGACGGGAATGATCAGTCATTCAGAGTGATGGATATTGGGTGGAAGAGCACCTTCCTCACAACCAATATCGCTCAAGCTTTGTTAAAACTTATCCTTGCTTTCAAAAAACAAAGATCGACCTTTGTGTTGGTTGTTCTTGCATGTAATTACGACTGGATGACGTATTTCAGTCCATGTATGAACAAAAGCTTCAAGAATTACAACAGGCCTCTGGCCTGGCGCATCACCAAGAACGAGGATCCTGATCAGTTACCGACTGCGGATTTCAAAACAATGGGAGACGCACAGGAGGAATTTCATGGAGAGAAGGATAATCCCCAAGGAGCATCAGTGAAACTGTTCATTCAGCGCCCCGGTATTGTATTATATTATTCCCTTCCCTCCCCCCCCCCCCCACCTCACGTGCATGTGTTGTATATATTGCAATACCGGGGCGTTGGATGTATTGCAGCGGCTGATATGCCTCGCAAGCTTCCTGTGGGATACTTCGTCAACCCACGTTTGAAAAAGGATATTCGATCTTTGAGCAAGTACCTAGAGCCGGACGAGACTGCGCATGTGGAGGAGATGTTGGCGGCTGGAAACCTGACAAGAATCGAAATTGATGGCGACTACTTCGACGGTGGTTTGCCCGGACGCCCTGCTCATATGAAGTGTGGAAAATACAAAGCAGAATTCCGACTGGTTGATGAGCTGCCGATGAATTGGATGGAGTTGCCTCCTAACCGTAAAGAAAAGATAAACGCTCTTACCCATTTGACACCTGACGAGCTTCTTTCTTTACCACGCACATATTTTGTTAACGAGGGAAAGGCTCCCGCTCACCCACGATGGCGCGGTGCACAGGAGCTTACTGAGGAAGAAAAGAGGGAGCAGGACTTGGCTTTTGGAAATGTTGAGCATCCGTGGCGCAAAGTTTTCATTTTACTTACATCGTTTCAAGACAAGCAAGCGTTTGCATCCAGCCAAATGGTAGTCAAGGAACTAAAGGACTGGCTCAGAATGCACGGTGTTGCAACGCAAGATGCCGACCGGAAGCAGTTTAAAAAGGCGCAGCTTGTTGACTCAGCATGGAACCATTTTCAAATCTGCCGCTGCAACTTAGAAGAAGAAGTGGATGCCAAACTAGCTGGTGCTGAACCCGCGCTATCTGAGAACTCTTCTTCTACTACTAGCACAGACAACTCTTCTTCTAGCTCAGAGGAAGAAGAAAACGGTACTAGTGTATGCTATATCTGCAACACTGGTCGCATTTCGTTATTATTTACTGTAGGTGTCTCAGACTCAACTGTGCCGCCACGAGGACGCCAACCAAGCCGTCAGCGCGGACGTCGCCGCGCGCGTCGAGCAGCAGGTCAACGCGGACGCAAGCGTGCGCGAAATTCAGCTGATTCCAAGCGGGCGATGCAATCTCAACGCAGGAACAGTCAGGTGCAAGGCGCAAATCAGCCAGGCCCCAATCCGTGGGATTGCCCTTCCTGTAAGATCCATAACGCTGAAGGTGGAGACAAATGCCAATTGTGTGAGTGGCCAGCAGATGTCGGTAGCTCTGATAGCTCTGACGACAACGACCCATTAATGTAGCCTTGAAATACATTCTAATCAAGGAAATACTGCAACCTTCACATCACACAACCACCCCCCCCCCCTCCCCCTTCCACTACCCACGTGAATCCCCTATCACAGCGGCGGCAGGGATTTTTTGAAGTAAAAGCAGCTCATAATGTAGGAAAATACTAAAAACAAATAAAACAAAGCAAAAAAACCAAGCTGTGCATTTTTGTCGCTTGTTTCCAGCATAGTCTTGTCGTCGCAGGCATGAAAAAAAAGTGGAAAAATTAGGTGTCAGACCGGTTTCTGTCCACCTCCGGAGGTGAAGTCTAAGTGGTTGACTATTAATAAAAACATGTTTTAATATCATTTTATTATGTTCTGCAACTAAATACTGAATTTCCCTTCATTTGCACAAGTTTTCTGAAAGTTGCTAAAAATCTTGGAAAAATTTCGGAAAAAGTGATACCCCCATCTTTGCCGAATGGTTAGTTGAATCTGGCCGTTGCTCTTGGGTTTGTGTACTGGAGGTAACCCTCACATCGTGGGCCGTATGTACGTTCCCAAATCAGGGTTTGAGTGTACACCCCAAAGATTGCATCGAGTAATTCAAGGTGGGTGTGTGTGTCCCCAAACTTGATATGCTGTATCTTCTTTCTCTCTTCTGGATCAGAGACCAGTTTGCCGAGGAGCTGTGCTGTGTTTGATAATAGGATATAGACATCCTTTTTAGCACGACTTTTCTCTCTTCTTTGATCCTGAGGGATCCACACATAGGTATCCTTCTCTCCCCCCATCTTGTTATCAAACTCTTTTTTAGTGAGGTCATAGTGGTCTTGCACCCACTGTTGTTCCTCCACTGTGATCTCCTCTCCATCACTATGAATCAAGTCGATCATTTTTCGTCCTCCTCCTCCCGTGTAGGCAGGTGGTAAGGGATTACCATATGCTCCTCCTCCTCCCGTCTCTTCTTGTTCAAATCCTCCTTCATCTTCGTCTCCTCCATATCTTCCTTCATCATCCCAGCCCTCTTCTACTCCTCCTCCTACTCCTTCATCTCCTCCTCCTTCATTCAATCCTCCTCCTCCTCCTTCATTCAATCCTCTTCCTCCTCCTCCTCCTGCTTCTTCTTCTTCTCTTCTTTGATCTGCCTCCGAGAATTCACTCACTTCGGCGGTCTCTGTCGACATGATGTCGTAGTAGTGATCAACAGGAGGACAGTGTCAGCTCCTATGTTTGGTTTTTGTTCGTTTGTGTTCTGTTCCTCCTTCAGTCGATTGACTAGTGAAGAGAGAAACTAATAGAGAGGGTAGGATAAGATTCCCTGTCCTCTATGAAACACTGTTTGTATGTTTGTTTTTGTTTGAGAAAAATAGTCTTTGAGACTTTCTCCGATTTCTTGTTCTCCTTATTCAGATTACTTTCTCCTCCTTCTTTTCTATATTGTATCTAGTATGAGGCACTTGGACCTACACACAGATAGTGATAGAGAAGCTAGAAAAGCTCTCCTTGAGAAGTCGACAGTCGGTCGGATAGGTTCTCAGACCTACCTTTAGAAAACGATCAGAGATTTGCAAAAATACTCTGACGTATGTGTGAGATAATGCAGATAAATGCACAAACTAGAAGGGTAGAGTGTTGTGCTCCTGTCCCTATGATTGTTTGTGTTTTGTGTGTGTTCCTTCACTCTTCTGTCCACCTCCTTCTTCTTGGTCTCTGTGTGAGAACAGCAAGAACGACAGAGAGTTTGTATCTGATGTCTCCTTGTGAGCACACAGATACTGATTGGGCTAGAGGGTACGAGACACCTGCTTGAGACCAATCAAATTATTTGTTTTGTGAAAGAGTTATGAGGGAGCTGTGTTGGAGTATTTGTTTTCGTCTGACGTCCCCGTGTGAGACAGGTCAGTGAAAATTCACTCTGTTGCCTGTGTGGCAAAGCAGAAAGAAATCACCCTAGTGATGTGGACTCCAAATGTAATGCCCCCAACGATAGCTCGTAAAAAGTCGGTAATACAACCAAACACAGTCCTCAAGAATGAGAATGATGTCTCGTTATATTAGCTCAGTGAAGCCAAAAAGGAAAACAGCAACAGACCAGGAATAAAATGGCATCAGGTCCAATCCGGACAAATAGTACTGAAAAACAAGCTGGTGCACCTGTCACCAGGAAAAGGTATTTTTTACCGGCTATCCGGGGGGTGATGCCTACAAGTATGATTTTTCACTTTTTCTTTTTTTTTTACGCTTTAATCTGTTTTCCGAGTCCACTGTTATAATAATTGTTATCACTTGTAGTCATCTCTTTGATACCACTCAGCCGGGCTTCCATTTTATTTCTTCCTGCTACTTTCCACTCAGATTCTACGGGTGGCAAGGCTAGTATTTTATCATAGTAAACTTGAATAGTGTCAGTGTTTGCGGCATAAAAATAATTAGTCAGTAGATTATATTAATATATAATAGTTAGTATATACTGCCACGGTCTTAGCCTCTAAACTTGAATCAACTAAAACCCAGGCCTTGATCAGCCAAAGATTTCAGAACTTCATCTATTAATAACATTTAGCTTTGCTTTCCTAGTGACTCAGTCAATATTAATAATAAAAGCCTGGTCGGCGGTTCAGTGGCTCGGAAATGGGGGGGGGGGGGGGGTTTAATAAGTATTCGTAAGTCGATAAGGACTGTTGCCAGAGCCTCATCTGCCTTACGTGTTGGCTCCGAAACCGGGTCTTAACCCCCAAATGAGAGCCTGAGAGAACCGAATCCGAGGACCGGAACCGTCAAAAGAGGAAAGACATGTGGCGAGCGCGACTGGCCGAACACGTGAGGGCAGCCTTCTGTGTGAAAGGATAGTTTCACGACAGTCGGGGGGTAGATACTCCAGTGATTTTGGTTAGTTGGTTCGTTGGACACACGTTGGTCGTGGGTTCGCTGGCGCGTTGGGTACTCGTTGGTACTGCATATTATGATTTCGTTGGTCGTGTGCAGGGCTCGTTGGTTCTTCGTTGGTTATACGTTTACTCCATTGGCAGTGGTGGATGTGATTCTGGTTTTGATTTGGTTGTTGATGGTATGATTTGGGTTTTTTTTTTTTTTTTTTTTTTTTTTTTTTTTTTTTCCTTCCTTCTCCTTCCTTCTCCCTCCTTCCCCTCCCGGTGCATTCTGGTAATGTAGCGAATTTCCTGGGAATCGAGGTGCGACCAACGCATAAGTTAGGAATTCCTGTGCGCATCCGGGTTTGCTCGCGTCTGGGGCATGGTCACTCTGGTTCGTGTCAACGTTGTATTCCGCACATTTTTGTTGAATGTCGATCGTCAGCATGGACTGCGATGACTGGCAGGCGTCCCCCAGAAGGGCTGCTAAGGCGCGGCAGATGTTGCGGTTTAATTTGAGTCGTTGTTATCCCGGGCTTCTTTCATTGTACGATGGAGGATTGCGATCGGGGTTTCGGTCCAACCGCCATTCGGGTGATGATGACGCAGCCACTCAAAAAGGGGGACCAGATATTGGACAGCACTGTTAACGAAACAGGTGTTTCCCCAGTTTGGCAGGGTTACATAGACTCCAGGTGGTAGCGTTGGCGTTGTTGTAGCTGGGTCCATAGGTTGGGGCAGGAGCTCAGAATGGTACGTTCGGTAATGGGCGAGATCTGTCTTCTGGTCGTAAGTTGAAGGGATCAAGTTACTAACCTAAAATGGGGACTTGGCAGAGACTAGGCCGAAGTGGGGCTCCGGGGATAGATCTCTGGGAGTCCCTGTATAGGTTTTGCACTTTGTTCCGACGAGTTGTATTCCAGATCGAGGAGTTTTTCCTGCAGCCTTGGTATCAGGGTAGATGCTTGATTGCCAGGTTAGATGCCGAGCCGAGAGGTGCGGAACAAAACGAGCAGCGGGGGCTGTTAGGTAAGGTCTGCTAGTCTGGTTTGCATAAGGGATAGCATGTGAGTACGTGATTGTACAGTCACCGTAGCGTGGTAGCCACTTGGTAGTAGGTGACAGGATAAAGCATTGGGTAGGTGTTTTTGTGGTCGGTGACAGGATCTCGGGGGTGTTGGTGGGTTCTCGGATAAGACCATGAAGTGCGGTCTGGGTCCCCGTTCCTGATAACTAGTCCAGGGTTAGGTGGATATCTTATCGGGGCCGGTGACCGGGACCGTTTGGTCTCCCCGGTTGGGTCGGACCAGCAGACCTGATCCGAGTTCCTGTCCACTGGTGTCTCGAGACTAGTTCTGTTGTTCCAAGCATCTAAGGGATTTTATCGCGAGACAGTTAAGTCCTGCGGACCTGGCACTGAGACAATACATTCCTTACCATCTCCTGGTCAGGACTGTGCTGTCTTGGGAGTCGGGTCCGTGAGCCCAGCTGTTTTTGTGTCCCCCAAGGTCAAGATAAGATGTAAAGGATGTCTGGTTTTGTCTTGGTTGTCTGAGGGGGGGGCCTACTCCATTGTGTCTTACAGGGGATTCTAGCTAGAATGGACTAGTGTTGGTCCCATCCAGACTGGCGGCACTATTGGGTCTGTTAGGGGCCTATCGTTGTAGTCCGCCAGTGATCCGCCTTGGGGTTAGGACACGATGTAGCTCACTATCTTTACGGGGGATGGTATGGAGCCCTTGATCCGCTATCTCGTTGACTACTGTATGCTATATATATTTCTGAGTCTCGTCCGAGCAAGAGAGGGGTGTAGTGAGACGGTGTGACCCAGGGTGCGAAAAAGAGAAAGAACGAGGGATGCAGCGAACGAGAGGGGTATAGGACGCGATGCAGTAATGTAAAGTGCAGAGCATTCTTGGCTATCAGTCTGACTTCGTGGCTGGCATGGGTAATACGCCCCGCGAGGAGACGCAAGTGACCCTTCCCTCTCCCCGCAAGGACAATAAATCTTCAAGTCAGACATCAACCGCGCAGTGCGTGCAGAGCAAAAGCGAAGATGCAAGCAAGAGAGAGAGAGAGAGAGAAAGAGAGAGAGAGAGAGAGAGAGAAAGAGACAGAGAGAGAGAGAGAAAGAGAGAAAAAGAGAGAGATCAAAAATTTGCCGAGGGACAGGCACTACAACACATGGGAGGCAGAGCAGGCCAGACGTTTGCAACACAGCCACGACCCCAGCCCCACCCAGCGATTGCAAACCCAGCCACAAGCAAACGCAAGAAACAAACTGATCAGTACTACCCCAAAGTGAAGGCTGCATGCCCCCCTTTGGGGAATCATTGTCTTCCACACGAAAAAGCAAACAGACCAAGGCAGTATAGTTGGTTAGCTTGTGAAGCACAGTGTTGAAAGGCACATCAAGGGTAGGTTCACGAACAAACAGGGAGCTACATAGGGTTGTTAGACAGAGTTCCAAGACGCATGGATGGCTTTGATCCCTTCGCAAGTGCGGGTTTGCGTTAGGGCCCAAAAGAGAGGGTTGGTTGCCGTCTAAATTCGCAACCAGACAAAAAAGCGAAGAAAAACCGGGGACCAGACAGGTTGGTAAAAACAAAAGGAGCAACCAGATGATTGGTGAGTTGTTGTGGCGTTAGGTCCAAGATGGGGGAGTGGTCAACCATTATCTTAGAAAGGTCTAGGCGTCCATTGGAAACGTAGAGGTATGAAAAAGCAAATTTGACTTCAAGTCTTCCTACCAAGAAGAACAAGGCAGAACAACAGATAGACAGACAGACAGGCAAGTAGACTGACAGACAGACAGACAGAAGGTGGTTCCTGGACGTCCAAGAAGGTCTGGGCATCCATCGGAAACATAGAGGTATGGCAGAGCAAATTTAAATTCAAAAAATCCGAGCGAGAAGAACAAGACAACATTGAAAAAAAAAAAGTGAGGGGGAGCAAGCAGGAGAAAGAGGAGAAAAGGGATGCATGACGAGAAGGAGAGAGAGAGTAAAGAAGTATAGGTGGTTCCTTCACATGTTTAGGTCAAGTTGTCTGTCTCGGGCTCCAAGGTGTGGCGATGAAAATTCAAAGATTTGCTGAGGGACGGGCACGTCAGACAGATGCAGCGTCACCGGGACCACAGCCACACTCATTCATGACAAGCACGGCCACCAGCATCAGCAAGATACATACGGGTCGGTACTACCCCAGAGTGTAGGCTGCATGCCCCACTCTAGAGATGTCCCCTTCGCGCAAAAGCAAACGGACAAAGGCAATATTGTTGGCTAGCATGGGAAGCACAGTGTTAGAGGGCACATCAAGGGTAGGTTTACATAAACTCAGGGAGCTATATTAAGTTGCTAGATATGTTCCAAGTAGTACTGATTGCTTTGATTCCTACGCTAGTTTGGGCTTGTGTTATGGTCCAAAAGAGTAGGTTGGTTGGTGTCCTAGTTCGCTACCAAAAAACTACAACGAAAAGCGGAAGGCCCGACAGGGTGGTAATGCGAGGGTGGTTAATCAGATGATTAGTGGTTGCTGTTGCGTTACGTCCTTGAAAGGGGAAGTAGTCCACCATATTCAAAAAACGAGTGAGGTTGAGTTTGAAATAATAATAATAGCACACACACACACACACACACACACACACGCACACACGTGCACACTAATCATCATTGATTCAAGGACAACCGGGAGCAACCAAGCACCAAGACAAAATAAAAAGGACGACAACTTGGGAACAGCACCAGCGCAAGAGAGAAATAAAATACAAGAACAGAAAAGCAGAAAGCAGACATCCAAGCACGCCTAGGTGAAGAAGCAAACAGAACCCCCAACTAACAGTCAGCCGTTAAAACATGCAAACAAAAGATTTAAGGGCAGAAAAACAACAGAACGCATACCAGACTGCACAGCGACGCGAGCACAAGATAGGAGTCAAAAAGACATCAAGCCAGAGGAAGACAACGAACCTTACTGCAACACAAACACTCAAACGCAGGAACCAGATTTGAAAACAGCATCAAAAGGGAGAAAAGACAAACAGTTAAATTAAAATGCAAAACAATAAAATAGGACAGACACCAGCCAATGCCAAAAACCGGGAAAAATTAAGTTTACTACAAGTTCAACACACTAATGATTAAAATTCTAAGTGATGAAAAAGAAAGTAAGAAAAAAAATTATCATTAATTTTGAATTAACTTGTATATTTTATTTTCTTACACATAAATAAAGACAAAGTAGTAGTTGATACAGAAAATCTCGGCGAGAATTTTCGCTAATTCTCACCTTCGCATTGTGTGTTTTGGCGCTCTCCTATTAATCTCCCGCACAATCAATACAAGAGCATAAAACACCCCAAAGAGCCCCCAATCTAGCACCCCGTTGTTTTTTTTTGAAGTAGTAAAAAAAACAACGAGAAACATATATAAATAAAGAAAAAACGAATTTACGTCCACTGCGACACTGCGACAAAAAAGTGAAATTCTGTCGCAGAGGTTGCAACACTGCGACACCGCCGTGTTTTGGTGTCTCATGGTGATATTCCGGAAATAGAATTTTCTAGAATTTTCTTAAAAAAAATAGACTGGAGGCAATACTTCAAATACCTCTTTTCCCATGTCGCTAATAGGCATATTAGGCGAGGATACTAACGGGTTCAACGTAGTCATTGAAATTTTAGGTTGCGGGTTCAAATCCGAAGGATGTATCTTCACTCAAATAGATGCCTTTTATTTTTTGCCTTAAGACTTACAAATCTAATATTACCTTTGCCTTTTTTTCTCTCTTTGAAGTCCTGATATTCTCTGGTTGAATGTCTTCTCTTTTTAATAATTCTTTTGTCTTTTTCTCTTTAATAACTTCTTTGGTTTGCTCTTTCATATCTTTTTCTTCGTCAATTGGTTTATCAAAATCAGTCTTCAATAAATCACAGGGGCTTACCAACTCATCGTTATTTAATATGATTTTAAACCCTTTTCGTCCTTTGACTTTATAAATAATTTTGCTGAAAGTCTTACCGCCTTTTGAAAAAATATTCCTTTTATTTTCTTTTCTTACATTATCGCCAACATTGAATTCATTAATTAAATTATCTCGCGTGATAGTCTGTTTATTTTTATCTCTTCTAGCAAAGACATCCACAGGTTTGGCTTGAATTCCTCTATGAACTTTATGATTATAAGCATTAACCAAGTCTTGAATATAACTTACCCAGTCAAAATTTCTATTAGTTTCAAATAAAAGGTCAAGCCATCTCCTAATACTTCTTATCACTCTATCAACAACCGCGAGCGCTCTATGGTCGCCAACTTCAACGACATCGTGTTTAATTCCATTTTCAATAAAATAATCACGAGTAGCACCTTTATATTCTCCTCCGCTGTCAGTTGTAATTGACTTTGGTTTATAAGGTATAGATTTCAAAGCATAATATACTTCTTTTGCTGTTTTATTTTTTAGTGGAATGATTATTAAATATCTTGAATGGCAATCAATCCAAACAAGCATCCAAGCATAGCCCTTATTACCTTTCTTATCCTTTATCTTACTCATATCCGCTAAGTCAAGAAAAACTTGGTCTAATGGTTTATCAACCCATATGGTATTCCATATTTTTGGGTTCTTTTTCTGGTGGTGAATTTCAAGGGCTTCTTCTTCTTTTGTTTTAACTACTTCCCCCGTAGGTGTTCCTTCTGTATTAATAATTATGTGTTTATTGTCCATACTGAAGATTTAAAAAAATTTCTATATATATACTATGTCAGATTTTCCTTATCGCATAATAACGCCAGAAGAAAGAGACGAAGATTTTGCTAAACTTCAAGAACTTAAACCTAATAAATTAACATTGACGAATGTAGGGACAAGAGCGAGTAATTATTATTTTCAGAGATACATAGTAAAAACAAAAATTAGTAAATTAAATGCTATTGATTATTGGAAAGAGAATAAAAACAAAATAAAAAAGAATATTAAAACTCTAACCAGAAATGACCCCAAACGGGAAAAAGCCAACGGGATTGTAATAGATGTATTAAGAATGGGAGGCATATTAGCAGGGCAGTTTAGACCATCCACTGCCGTGTATATCTATCAGAAATTTAAGCCAAACAAAATATTAGACTTCTCAGCGGGGTGGGGGGATAGAGCGGTGGCAGCGATATCGCAAAATATACCATATATCGGCATCGATAGCAACAAGTCACTTAAAACCCCATATAAGGCTATGCTCAACCACTTTGGCGGTAATGTAAAAATGATGTTTACAAGGAGCGAGGACATTTCATTCCCAACAGGCTATGATTTGGTTTTTACTTCTCCTCCTTATTACAATACAGAGAAATACCCACATATGAAAATACACGACACGATTGAAGAATTTAGAGATAAGTATTGGATACCAACAATAACTAAGACCTACCAAAACTTAGAAAAAGGCGGACACATAGTTATACAAAATAGATTTAATTCTAAGGATAATACACCCCGCTACGAATATATTTATTATTGGACTAAAACTTAAGGAAGCATTTTTCAATTTCATTGTTCTTTTCTTTCTTAGGCACAGATTGATTATAAACATTAACATTAACTTTATGTGATTTTTTTCCTTTTCCTTTTTTAACAGGTTTAGTTATTTCAATTTCGCTTTCACTACTCTCGCTTTCGCTTTCTTCACTTTCGGGCTCGGGCTTCTTATTTTTCTTTTCTCTCTTAGTTTCCGCTTTCGCTCTTTTGATTTTCATTTTCGCCATCTTTTCGGCAATTATATCAGTGAAATCAACCTCATCTTCGCTCTCACTCTTCTCCTCTGGGCTATCATTATCATGTTCAGTAATAATATCCTTAGCCAAGTTCTTTTCTTCAATTTGTTTTATTCGTTCCTCCATATCTTCATCTTCTTGCTTTACAGCATTTCGGTATTGCGCCAAAACATTTTTAGCATGTTCCATCTTTCGTTGTTTCGCTTTCGCTTTTATTCCTTCCACAGCACTACCCCAGTTCTTACGACTTGCTTCAGGGGATGGCATTCTATACTAAGATTTTTATATTTTTAGTATTTACAAATTAATTATTTATTAATATAATATGTCGCAATATAAATCCTTACTAGGTTTATCAGAAATTGCTGTTGATAGTCTAAATATACTTAACTTAGACCTTACCAATACCAACATAGTGGGCTTAAACACAGACAGAGTGCCAGAAGATGCCGACCCCGTAAATTTATATTTTACTGATAACCGCTTTGACGCACGTCTCGCTTTAAAATCAACTGCAGATATCAAAGAAGGAAAAAATTTATACTATACAGAGCAACGAGTTAGGGATAATGACGAAGTCAAAGCCTCAACTCAACACCGCTCTAATACAAGTAATCCGCACCAAACCAGTCTATACAATCTCATAGACACAAACATATCCGCACCAGTGGTTGGACAATACTTAACATATAATGATGTAGATGGTAAATGGAGAAATACATCCATTGGCTCAATTGATACACTCACAGATGTAGTCATAACCGCACCAATAGCGATGAATAGTTATCTTACATATAACTCAATCAACTGGGCAAATAAAACATTTCCGATAAATGTTGATGAATTCGGCAATATTAGTATGGGCGGTAATTTGAATATAACGGGAGTTAATTTACTAAATACCAAAGATGTTGATACTTGGATATCAGAGCACGAAGACAATAATGATAAAGTGTCCGCAGACGGCTCAATTAATACACACAGCGATGTTTTAATTACAGGCACACCCGCCGATAAAAAAACTGCTCATTCATAGCACAGGCCAATGGAGAAACACAAACTCACCTTTTCTTAGATTGGATGGCACCGCGAATATGACGGGCGGATTAAATATGGGTGGGTTTGCGATTACAAATGTTGGTAATGTTGATGGTGTGGATGTTTCGGCTCTTGACACAGCAGTCGTTAAACTAACGGGAGACCAGACTATAACAGGAAACAAAATATTTACTACTTATTTGGGTGTAAAAGATTCAAATCCATTAAACACTGGTAAGTTATTCTTCAATTACAACAATAATATGGGTTCTATTTATTCGTCGGAGGTAGGCGGAGCAACGGGATATCCACTAAGCATTGTTGGTTCTTCCATACTTCTTGCTTCTACAACGGGGAGTGGAATAACATTGACTGGCAATGTTTTAAATTTTAGTGGCACAACAGCAATTAGCGGACTTCCAGCACCATTCTATGACACCGATGCTTCAACGAAAGCATATACCGATACAAAATTAGCAAAAGACTGCACAACGGCTATGACGGGCAGTTTAAATATGGGTGGTTTTGCTATTACAAATGTTGGTAATGTTGATGGTGTGGATGTTTCTGTTCTTGAAACTTCAGTCGTTAAACAAACAGGAGACCAAACCATAGCAGGAATTAAAACATTTAGCAGTATAATAAATGCTAGTGCGGGTATTGATATGAAAAGCCAAAGCATAACAAATGTGAATTTGGTTGATGGCGTGGATGTTTCTACTCTTGACACTTCTGTCGTTAAACTAACAGGAGACCAAACCATAGCAGGGAATAAAAAATTTACATCAACTTTGGAAGTAAGTGGTTCGTCCAACCCTACAACTTTTGACGGCATTGGCATAGCCTTTGATACAAAAATAGGAATGATTGCAGCACAAAAAACAGCAACAGCGACTTGGTATCCGATACAAATAACGGGTTCGTATGTTGAGTTATATTCGGGTAATACTTTAATTATAACCGCAACTGGAACAACACTATCTTTGAATAACAACAAAATAACAAACTTAGCCACACCATCAGCAACAACGGACGGAGCGACAAAAGGGTATGCGGACACATTGGACGGGCAAAATGTAAAACTAACAGGAGACCAAACCATAACAGGAATTAAGATATTTAATGGAACAAGAAATGATGTAAGAGCACTGAATTTGTTAAGCCAAGCCGATTTTAATAATGTGGATATCATTACTGGAGGAAATATAACATATAATGGGGCGAGGATATTAAACCAAAACGGAGGAGATATATTCTTTTCACAGACATCAGGTGATTATCAATATTTCTTATTCACTCTAAATACTGCTACAAGCGGAACCGCAAACCAACGAGGTTATGAATTCACGAATGTAGCATCTGATGTAAAAGGAGCAGGTCTTTATATTTCAAAACTTTTGGATAATAAAAGTGCTTCGTCTGACATTGTCCGTTTTAACAATGCTGGCGGTATGCGTTTTTATGGTGCTTTGGATATGAACTCAAACAACATAACAAATGGTGGAACAATAACGGGAACTACATTAACGGCAACTGCTGGTATGACTACAACAACATTAACAACGAGCGACAAAATAACAACAGCATCAGGCAAACCAATAATCATAGGCTATACAACGAAAGGCGCAGGGGCGTCAGGTGGTTTAGAATTATATGGAACGGCTTCAAATATTGGAGGAGCACACTTACAAGCAATAACAACGGCGGATGCTTATCCAACATTTCAATTATTGAACTGGACACATGATAACATAGGCTTAAGTTTTGATGCTTATTATGACGGCTCAAACTGGAAATCAAGTAATTCTGGCTCACACTTTCAAATATACAAAATCTCAAACAAACTTGCTTTTAACTATAAATCAGGAATAACAGCAGGAAGCAATATAACATGGTCTGAGGCGATGAATATAAGCACAGCAGGATTAATAACTGCGAGTGCGGGGATTACATATACTGGCACACTAACGTCAGCAACAAATACAAGTGGAGTAAAAATAGGAATTCAGGGAATAACAGACGGAACAAATGCAAAAGGAATATTTCTATGGGATACAACCAATACAAGTTGGGGAATTTATGCGGCATCTGGCGGAGGTGGAAACACTAGAAGTTTAGCAAATGGTTTGGCTGTTTCTGGAAATGATTTTAGTTCATATGCTTTTCGTTTTAGAGTGGCTAATGATGCTACGATGGGATTTGTATGGGAGAATTCGGCAGAGCAATTGTTGATGTCATTGAATGGATTAAACGGGACTTTATGGACAAAAGGATTGATTACGGCAAATGCGGGAATTACATATTCTGGGGTGCTAACAACGGCATCGGCAACAACTAATGGGGCAAAAATAGCAATTCAAGGACAAACAGACGGGGTAGTAGCCGCGGAATATTTGTATGGGATGCTACTGATCCAAACTGGGGGATTTATATGTCTCAGTCTGGGACAAATAAAACATTAAGTGGAACAGGAACAGCGCCAGCAGGAGGAGGCGGAGGATTAACTTCTTATGCTATTAGATTTAGAGTGAATGGTTCTTCAACGAGTGGGTTCATATGGGAGAATAATTCAAATACTGCTTTAATGTCATTAAGAGCAAGCGATGGTCAGTTATGGGTATTGTCTAATCCAATTCAATATTGAGACAGGAGAAAAAAAGAAGATATAAAGGAATGTTTAGGCTTAGATTTTATTAATAAGTTAAATCCAGTTTGCTATCGTATGATTGATGACAACAAGAAATGTAGGACTGGCTTAATAGCACAGGAATTAGAAGAAATACTAACACAAATGGATATACTAGATTTTGGCGGTTTTATAAAAGAAACAATTATGGTTCCCTGTCCAAAGCAAAGAAAAGAATACGAATTGAAAGGTGTGAGTGTTAATCCAGAAGATGTTAAATGTATTGATAGTGGTGATGTCGGTTATGGTATAGGTTATTCAGAGTTTATCGCACCATTAATTAAGGCCGTTCAACAATTATCAGAAAAGGTAGTTAATTTAGAAAAAGAAAATAAAAATCTTATGAATATACTACAAGAAATTAGAGAAAATGTCAATAATACGACTAGACTTCACAGACCACCACCTATTATGGATATGGATGGCGAACTAACTCCAGAATTAAAGTCCCGTGTTCTTGAAGTAGAACTAAAGACTGAGGAGAAAAAAATAGAGCACGAATTGGAAGATAACTGGAATTGTTGTTGTATAAAAAACAGACCGACAGACAGCCGACTTATTAAATACTTATTTCAAATGGGTATCATTATAGCAATCATAACCCTTTGTATCGTGAGGTTATCTGAAAAGAACTTGCCGTGCGAGGTTGCTAACACTTATGTTGGTATTTTAACATTGCTTATCGGCATTTGCCTTCCATCGCCTTCTTCAAGTAAGAAGTGATATTTATCAACTTCACTCTCATTCGCTTCGCTCATTCCCGTAATCTCAAACTTGTTTGAGATATTTGATAAAACATCGTCTTCCATTTGTAATTTTTTGTCTGTTTTCGATGTTTGAGAATAAACGGGAGTGCGACAGCACGAGAGTGAAATTCTCAAATATCACATTCATATATATGTGTCCTGTACCAAGAACTATCACCAGCACATATTAAAGGAATGGCTTCATCAAAACTAATACACCAATCTGACATTGGCTTATACACACATTTAAATTTAGTATCTATACCTTTTTGAATACAATAAACACAACTCATATTCTTTTTTTTGCTTATCCGTGAGTAAAAGTCGCATGCCGTCCGCGAAAATATTTTGATTATTAAAAAGTTTATCATCAGTAATATAATCATGACTGACTATAAATACCAAAAGATTATTTTTCTGAGCAATGATTTTGCTGGAGGAAGCAAAACATTTAATAAAAATATCCAAATGTCATTCACACCCACCAAAATGAATGTTAAGTTTATCCACTATATGAACGACCAAACAGAGACAAAAACCAGAATTCTTTATATGGACAGAATTGGATATATCGGAACATTCGCGGATAGTAATATAGCAAACATTTCAAACCTCGGTTATAATTTGGGTGTTGTCGGATGGACTGACGGACAATGTACATTTAAAGTCCTTGAAACTGACAGCGGAAATATTGACACAGGAAATTTAGCGGGAAGAATTGTTGTGTGTTTGGAATTCGTTGCGTAGCAACAATGTATGAATTTAGAAATTCATAACTATTTTTGGCTTAGAATATACGATGCTTAAGATAAACAATGTCAAGGTGAAACCTGTGAAGCAGGATGGAAACGGAGATAAAAAGCAAAAGGTTATAAATTATTCAACGAGCCGTATGCCAATATATTTCTACTTGCCCGTAAGAAGAGCGGTAAGACGACAGCACTCTTTGAAATACTGAAACGGACGACAGACAGAAAAACCCGCATTGTCATTATTGCTTCAACAATACACAAAGATTACATTTACAAAGCAATGGTTAAGCACTTTAAGAACAGAGGCAACCCGATGGCAATATATACCTTTCTCAAATCAGACGGGGTGAATGTGATAGACTACGAACTTGATAAACTTGACAACAATCTCCAGCATGCTGGAGATAACAAACAACACGAAGGAGAAGTAAAACATGACAAAGAAGAAATAGAGAAACCACAATTTCTTTATTTTGGCAAAGAAGAAAAAAAGAAAACTACCGAAGCAAAAGAAAGGCCGAGCAAGTATATTTCGCCAGAGGTTGTTTTTGTTTTGGATGATTTAGGGAGCGGATTAAGAGACAAGTCCGTAAGTGATTTGTTAAAAAAGAACAGACACTATAAATCAAAGGTGATCATGTCTAGTCAGTATCTGAACGACCTACGACCAGAAGCCATTAAGCAGTTAGATTATTTGTTATCCAAGCCAGTCTCAGGATAAAATGGAACTCGTGTATAAACATTTAGACTTATCTTTTGGTTTTGATTACTTTCTTCAAAAGTATCACGAAGCAACAAAGGAACGATTTAATTTTCTTTATGTTTCAAGTGTTGATGATGAATTACGCAAAAACTTTGCTTATCGCTTGCGATAATCAGTTGTCCCGCTTGCGGGACTAACTTTGCTTACAGATTAAAATAATATTTTTAGAATTAATAAATATTTTTTTACTTATTATAATGGTAGTGAAAACAACTCGTGTTGAAGTCATTCCAACAATTGGCAAACGAACTATTAACTCAAGCACAATGGCTGGAGGTAAAAAAGTATCTCGTAAGAAGAAGCAGGGAGGCAAGGGACAGGCTGGCGGTAAGATTAACTGGGCAAAGGTTGGTAAGACGGCAATGGCGGTGAATAAATTTCTTCGTGATAACAAGATTATTTCAAAGACTGCGAATGCGCTTGGTGATGTCGGGGTTCCATACGCGTCTCGTATAGGCTCTACCGCCGCGAAACTTGGTTATGGTAAGCAGAGCGGACGTGGCGCCTTAAAATTCTAGATATTTGAAAATCCACACTCCCGCTAACGCTCACGTGTGTTTTTCAAACATCGAAAACCGATTTTTTTTTTCAGTAAAGAAAAATAGATGTTTTAGAATAAGCGATAATGCGACGCATGAAGCGCAATTCTAAAATATCAAGGGCAAAGGTAAGACCCCCGCGGGTTTATAGAAATAAAAGCGGGAAGCCGTATATTATCCAGAAGGGCAAAAAATATTATCTTAATTTTGGTAAGAAAACAAATGATATGAGCACACTTCAAGTCGTTAAACTTTTTATGAAATACTTGAGCAATAAGCCACGCGAACGTGGCAGTACCACAAAAGCAAAGAAAAAAGAAAAGAAGGAAGACTTAAGAAAAGTCCAAAGCCTGTCAGAGATTGAGCAAAATACTAGAACCGCCATTAATGACCACTTAGACAAACTCAGAAAGGAAAAGTATGAGGGTATTGAGGATATAGAGAAAAAAGAAAAGAAAGCAAGGGAAGATTTAGAAGAGGAGAAGAAGAGGCAAGAGCGTCGCGTAGACGCAGATACTAAGGAAAGGCAGGATGAGTTAGCAAGGATACACCTCAATGAACTATCCGATATCAAGGATCGACAAGAACAAAAAGATAGAGAACTAAGAAGGGAGCAAAAACTCATAGAAGATGTAAAATATGAAGAAGACAGAAAAAATAGAATACAAGCATTACCACCCACCGCAATATCAATATATTATGCCACCGCAATATGGACAGCCACAAGCACCGCCACAATTTGGAGCACCGCCACAAGCACCACCATTAGCACCGCCATTTGGAGCACCACCACAAGCACCGCCATTAAATAATTTAGAAAATGAAGCACCATTAAAAACAAAAGAGCAATATGAGGAAGAAAAAAAGCAAAAGCAGAAAGATATTGAAACACTGAAATTAGCAGGATATACATATACTTTCATAAAAAAGATGAGTCGTAAAGACTTACAAAAAGCCAGTCAAGATATTCAGACTGCTATAGCCACAGCGACATCTTTAGAGGAACAGAAAAAGTTAGCAGAAAAATATAAAGAAAAACTTGAAAAGGAAGAAAAGAAAGCAGAAGAAAAGGGTAAGCATTTTGAAAATTTACAAATTAATCAATTTTTAATCTCAGCATTTTCAAAAACTTATCACCCAAACATTACAATAAAAGAGTTAGCACAGGCTTTAAAAAAGAGACTAGATAGTGATGGACATAACAAATTAAATTACAAAGACACTTCAAAGTGGATTATTGACATGATTAAAAGGTTTAATATTGATGTTGGAAATGAAAAGGAAAACGTAAAAAGAAAAGTAGCGGATTATGCTAGATATGAAGAGTTTATGGGGTATCTCCAAAATGTTGGAAATGTTAAACAAAAAGGTACTGGAGGGGATTTCACCCCCTACCATACCCCCAAGCGTCGCGTAGACACTGGAGCGAAGACATTAGAAGAATTAATTGATAAAGTATTTTCAATCAAAATAATTAAAAAATACTTAGCCCGCAAAGATTGGAAACACACAATGAACAAACATGACTTTGTAAATACTCTAACTAGCAAAATGACGATATACCCAAATGTTGATAAACAAGTTTCAAATGATTTGAATATTGACGAGGGAATGCCCCAACAACTACCACTACCATTAGAGCCACAGCCACAGCAACCAGAGCCACAGCAACCAGAACCAGAGCCACAGCAACCACAGACAGACGATGTTTTATCAAATATCTCAAACAAGTTTGAGATTACGGGAATGAGCGAAGCGAATGAGAGTGAAGTTGATAAATATCAGCAAGATGGAGAGGGACGTGGGCTAATGACTAATGAAATAGATGACATAATGAAAAAATACGGATGGTATCTCGGAGCGATAGCCAGTGATGAAATCTACAAACTAAATCCAGAAAAAAGAAAGCGATACGGCTTTATTATGAATACCGACCCTAGCAACAAAAAAGGCCAGCACTGGATGGCTATATGGGTAAGTCTAGATAAAGACAGGAGTGTTGAAGTGTATGACCCATTAGCGCTTTACCAACCAACGGAAGACTTTCAACAACAAATGAAAAGACTAATTGACCGAAGCCACCCCGATAGTTATTTATTAATGAAGGCTAATCAAGTAAAGCAACAATCAGACACATCAGACACGTGTGGTTGGCATAGTATGAGGTTTCTAATGGAAAGAGCGAAAGGTATTAAATTCAAATTTGCCAGCGGTTATACAGACTTAAAAGAATACGAAGCAGAAAAGTTAAAATCACAGAATGGTTATGGTTTTGATACATATATCTAAAATATTATTTGTATAATATATCAATGGATTACAAAGGTGGGCGAAGTAGTGGTATCTATTACATAAATAGCAAAAACCGAATAACGGGGACAGACAGCGACTTTACACACGAAGTCAATATGAATGGGCTAGACAATCCCACACATTGTAAAATTCTTCATATCTATGTGCCGAAGTCGTATTACTCTGTGGCTTCGCCATATAATACCTTTACACTTAGCGAAGACGGATATGAGGCTTTAATTACGATACCTGAGGGAAACTACACAATGAACAACTTAAAAAATAAACTATCTGAGGCGCTAACCGCAGACAGCCCAAATAATTATACTTATGTTGTATCCAGTAATAATACCAACATAAAACCAGAGGACGGCAAATTAACATTCAGTGTGTCAGAGAATAAAGGTATTCAACCGCGGTTTATATTTGATGCCGATACCCGCATTCACGAGGTTACGGGTTTTGATAGAAATTCAACATATTTCTTTGCTAATGATTTAATTAAATCGCCAAATGTAATTATTCTAACTGGTGAAAAAACTTTGTATCTTCAATCAGACTTAGTGAATGAAGGAGATAATCATGTGCTACAAGAAATATACACTGCCAACGAAATTCCATTTGGTTCTGTCATTTATGACGGCTCTGGTAGTGAATACGGGAAGACATTATCTGCGAGTTCAAACAATGTATTCAGGTTTTACTTGACGGACGAAAACGACCAAGCAATAAATCTTAATGGTTTGGGAATAGTTATGACTTTATTGGTTTATCGTGAAACTAATTATTTTAGTTTATTTAATTCATTTTTCAATCTTTTGAAAAAGAGATAAAGATATTTGACAATTTCACTTCTATCTTGCTAATCGCAAGAATTCTCGTTTATTGTCAAACATCGAAACCATTAAAGCAAAAACGATGTTTTAGAATAAGCGGGAGTGAAACGATAGCGCAATTCTAAAATATCAATATCAATTAATTAATTTTAGAATTATTTATTTTTTCTATAGATATATATATATCTATTATACATAATAGATTGTAATCTCAAACAAGTTTGAGATAGTTAGTTTATTTACGCTACGTCAAAAAAAGAAAAAAATGTCAGTCCAATACGGAGAACTAGTCCATCAATTTAAGGAACTGCTCACTGGTAAGTATGAATTAAACAAACTTACTGCCCGTGAAGGGTCTGCTGATGTTGTTCTCACAACTGCGGGTGGACTTGAAAGCACCTTTGAAATCCCTACTCGTCCTTTGAACCTTGCGAGGTCTGTCTTGCGATTTACTTACACCTCTGCCGCATCTGCTGGTTATAATCGTATGTTTATGGATTGCTTGCCTATGATACAAAGAATTGAACTGCGAAGCCGAAGCGGTCAATATTTGTGCAATCTTCAACACGTTGGCAATTACACTAAGATGATTTGGAAGCCTGAAATTAAATATGAAAAATTTATGGCACTTGAAAACCACGGGGCGGGTGTATCTAGCGGGGCTATGCTTCAAAAGTGTAATGCTGGAAAGATTGATGTCGGAACTAGAGCACAAAGGCGAACGATTGATACCGCAGCAGCCTACGATACTGTAAGAGATGCCATTCAAGCATACTACAAAGTGCCTAGTGTGAATGCTCGTCGCCACAATGATACCGCTCTCGCCGATAGCACTGCTGGAAATTATAGCCTTGTCAATGTTGAGTATGAGGAGGCTAAGTATTTTGAAGGTGGCGGTAATGGAACGGCTACCCCTGTTATTAAAGTTAAACTTCCGTTGGGTATGATTTTTGGAACTATTTTTGAATTAGATAAGACTATCGGTTTTAATGAAATTTTGGATTTGCGAATTGTGTGGGAGGGAACTAACCGCTCTACTTTCTATGGAACTGATGCAAGCAGTATTTCCACTGGTGCTGCACAGGTGGCTGTTGGTGCTACTATTTCAAACTTGAATCTGTTTCTTGCCGTAGAGACTGACCCAAATGTTGTCCTTGGTGTTCAGCAGAAGATTGCGGGAGAAGGTTTCCCGTTTAAGATTGAATACCCTATCTCTTGGAAACAGAACCTCTCAACAGCAAGCCAAAATTTCGTTGTAAAAATGAACCGCTCACAGGGTGAGAGAATTAGAAGAATTTATACTTCCGCATTCCACAACGATGAAAATAAAAATACCGCTTTTGACAACGATAACAGAGCGGATGCAAAGATTATTTCATATTATACAACTCTGGATGGCTCTCGTCTTCAACAATTTGACATTGACACCCTGAGAATGAGGACTATATGATTTTGAAAGATAAGTTGAAGGGAAGTGCTATCCTAAACAGCGACGTCTATCATTACAACTGGTTTCATGTTGATACTTGGGACAATAACCGCCCCCTGTGCGATAAGGATACCGACGGGTATGAGGTGAGTGGTCTGAGCCTTGACACTGAGAGGCGATATGAGTTCGTTTCAACTACTGCTGGAAATAATCGTAACCATTACACTTTTGCCATTCTTCAACGAAGTGTGCTTGTTAAGGGAATTGAAATCATAATGTCTTAGATATTTGTAAATTCACACTTTCGCTTCGCTTTCGTGTGCTTTACAAATATCGTGAAAAGTAAAATATTTATTTTTTTGATATTTAAAAAAACGATATTTTATAATAAGAGTGATATCTCAAACAAGTTTGAGATTGTGAGCGCAATTATAAAATATCAATGTCTCATCAGAGAAATTTAATCGCACAAAATCCTAGAGGAGAGTTCATCAACCTAAAAGTAGGATATGATGGACACATTGATAATATGAAGACAGCCTTCGGCGAAACAACAACTGCGCAATTAACACCAGTATTACAAGAAATATTTCCATATACCATTAATACAAGGGTATGGACAAAAACAGAAACTAAAGCAAGTGTGTCATTTTTGGATAATATGGCTGAATTGAAAACAACTGCTGATGCAACGGCGGATGCTAGATTAGTAAGTAAAAGGAGAATAAAATATAGAACTGGAACGGGTGTCCTTGCTCGCTTTACTGCTCTATGGACAACGGATAATACAAAAGATTACTATTCATTTATTGGAATAGGAAATGACCTTAACGATGGATTTTATTTTTACAAAAATCACGAAGGAATGAATATCGCACATTGTAAAAGAAATGATGTAGAATATATTGACCAAAAAGACTGGGATGACCGGTGCGATGGAACTTCGGCTATGCCAGACTTAGAATGGAGCGTAGGAAATGTATTTCAAATTCAATTTCAATATCTCGGGTTTGGTGCTATTAAGTTTTCAATTGAAAATCCAGAGACTGGTGAATTCCAACTAGTTCATATGATTAAGTATGCTAATACGAATGAAGTAAGCCTTGGAAATACGACATTACCCTTTACAGCAGTCATGAGAAATGATGCAAAGACTGGAATACAAATTCTTAAAACAGCGAGTGCTAGTTTATTCATTGAGGGGTCAAATACTATTAACACAAGTATAACGAATTCAATTGAGGGTGCTGAAGTCGCCCACACTACAGAAAGACCGATATTGAGTATAAGAAATAAGGCAAAATATGATAGTGCTGGTGCTAACTTAGACAATTATTCATTAGTGTATCCATCATTAATAAGCATTAGTAATGAAGACTCAAAAACGAATATAGTGCGAATGGTGGTTAATGGAACATTAACTGGAGCAGTGTATGCGGATGTAGATACGAAATATTCAATAGTTGATACTGACACAACAGCGACTGCTATCGCCAACGGAACGACGATTTTTAAAATATATGTTAATGCTAATTCAACGCAACAAATCAATCTAAGAAATTATGATATTTATCTGTCTCCAAGTGATGTATTAACTTTTACACAGAAATCGGTTTCTACTAGTAATAATGGTGGAAATGTCAATATTATCGCTAATTTTATAGAAGACCATTGATATAGATATTTATGAGCATCGCTTTCATTCGCTACGCTCATTTTCGCAATCTCAAACATGTTTGAGATATTCATAAACATCGTTCAAAAGTGAAGTAAATAATAAAAAAAATAATAAGCGGAAAGCGATGTTCGTAAAACACACGGGAGCGGTAGCGGGAGTGTGGATTTACGAATATCAGAGATATTTTTTTACCGCATCTTTGTTATTAAAATAAGGTTGTTGAATTAAATATGCAAGGTATGGTTTGTCAATCTTAGCGACATCTTCAATTTTCATTTTTTTATACTTACCATATTGAAGAAAAATATCAGTTTCACTTTGTGCTATTTCTTCACCCACTTTCATTTTAATCTCTGTAATTCCAGTCTCTTTTAAATCAGTCTCCTTAAAAGGTGTGCTCGGCTCTTCGTCCAACACGTTTTCTAATGTTGATTTATCTTGAAAATCAACATTTGTCGGGATAACTACTTTAACATTATCATCCCTTGGTTTATATTGCTCATAGAAAGAAACAATGTCAGGCTTTGTCCATTTAATAGTGGGTTTCTTAATTTCGCTGTCAATATTCCATTTTTCAATTTCATTCAAGTAGTCCTGTTTGGTACTCAGGTCAGTCATTGGTATATGTATAGTAAAATTTTATTTTTTATTGTAAATATTTTTTTACTTCACTTTTAATGTCAGTAAATTTCTCAAACCACGGCTGTTTCATAACCCATTCAAGGTATGGTTTGTCAATTGTAGCAACATCTTGAATTTTCTTACCTTTATACTTACCAAATGGAAAAGTATCCTTTGGCTTGCCTGCCCGTGCCTTTTCAATCATTTGGATTTCGTCAGTAATTAACTTTTTAACATCGGTAAGAGAAAATGTTTCTTTTTTATTTTCAATAGAGAGTTTTTCAAACTTCTCGCATAGTCTGGTTAGGGCGGTCATTGGTATATATAGAGTGGTAAAAAAATTTATTGAAAAAAATTAATTAATTGATATTTATCAACTTCACTCCTATCTGCTTTCAGCAGATTTCTCGTTTGTTGATAAACATCGTTTGATATCCGTAAGGGATACTATCATTATCTGTGTAGAAGTTTCTCCCACACCATCGCGATTTATTAACTACTTTTACGACATTCTTTTGGTGCTGTATGCTAAAGTGTTCAATGTGTTGCTGTTTGCTGTTTCTACTTGTGTGCATCTTCTTCATTATAAAGTCTCTCGTGTTTGTTAGGCTTTCACCCTTGTCCATTAATTCATATGAAGCAAGATTTAATTTCTTTAAGTCTAAGCCTTTACCTCTGAAATGAAAGTATGTTTTCTTGTCATCCTTCTTTATCTCTAACATATATAACTTAGGTGCTATCCATATACCCCTAATTATTTTACAATTCTTCCCGAGGTCGTCATCCATTCCGCCGATTGTTTTTATCACCAAACCTTTTTATTCTTTCAATGTTATTCACATGTGATTGAATGCTGTCTGTATCTGTATAATAATAGTCTCTGTCAGGGTCGTTGTCTGGGTTTGCTTCAGTCATATACTTATACATAATTCGTCTGCTGTATGCTAATATGAAGGCTCCGTAATGAGTGGGTTTTGTAATTTTTTCTTCTTTTTCATATTCATCTCGTGGAATACCTGATATAAGCCAAAGTTCGTCATTGAATTTTTCAATATCTGTTAAAACATGCTTAGCCCAGAATTTCCAATACTCATGATTTTTAGATATATATTTGCTCATAGTGTTTATTGGTCTCTGTATGGTTTGGCCATATAAAACATTCATAAACAACTTCGCTAATAAATATTGTGGAGTGCCTTTCTTTGAGTTTTGTTTTTTCTTGAATAAGTCTAATATATAATCTTTGAATACTGGTTCGGCTCCTTCGGTATAATAGCCCCGATTGATTTTGACTTGGTAGCCAAGTTCAATCATATCCTCAATATCAATAGATGTGAGCCATTGGTCTTTCATATCTCTTAACTCCCACTTCAAGCAACCTTTGCTATCTCTGTATGGCACTCGCGGGTGAAGTAAAGTTTTAGGGCATACATAATCAACGTTACATATTCCCATTTTTCCTTTCATTTCACCTTCGCACTCCTTGATTTCACCCGTCATAAATAATTCTAACATAGCCATTGGATAGAGTGAGACGACATCAGCATTAATCAACAATCTCATCAAAACTTATTTCACCTCTTTTATATTTTTCATATTGCTTTGAGATAAATCTTCTTTTGCTTGGATAAGTCCTCGCTCCATATACCGCTCTTTTAAAATCCTTCTCCTGTTTTAAATTAGGTAGTTGTATCATATATTTTCCGTCTATCTTCTTTTTCCATAGATTGAATGTTAATGAAGAAGTAGAGATAAACGCGGTTAGGTTTGTTTTATGTTCATCAAATGTCTGCTTATTTAGTGTGTCATGAAGTTCTTTAAGCCCCATAACATCTTTCTCTAAGTATATCAAACATTCTTTTTTCGTTTCCTCATCCATCTCTTCCCATCTTTTCCCCTTGCTATGGTCAAAGTCGCCCTTTAATACATTACAGCCTAATGTTTCAAGGTTCTTTTTTAGGCTTCCCTCTGTGTGCTTACACATATCCCAGAATTTAATGTTCTTGTATTCCATAGAAATAATAGCCCCATTATTTATTAATGGTGTGATTTTTATCTTTCTTTTGATAAATTCATTTTGAAAGAAGTAGTGGTCAAATTTACTATCATTAAAAGCATTAACATATAATGTAGCCTTAGGATTTCGCTCCTTTAATTTTTCAGCATATTCAAGGATTATATCAAGAAGTTTGGATATACAATTATCACCCGCTACATATTTAAACCCGATATCAGCGATTGTGTAGCCACCGATATAAGGAGTATGTAATTCATATGTGCTCGTAAATGTTTCAAAATCATAATGAAATATCTCATCCTGATTGTTATATTTCATTTCTTTGAAGGAAGTTAATAATGACCTTACCTGTTTATCTTTTTGTCTGAGTTTTGCTTTCGCATATGAAACCCTTTTATTATTACAGGTGTGTTTGTTATAATATTCAGTGAAACAATTAGGACACTTATTTTTATTTCTTTTTATAAAACCAAAGTAATGTCCTTTTGCTAAATAACAAAGCACATCCGCAGTAATTAATGGGTCTGTAAAGTTTTTTAATGTTTGCTTTGAAGATGAGTCTGTCATTTCAAAATACTTTCCTTCAATACAATACTTTTTCAATATTTCAAATCCTATTGAAAAAGGTATATATGAATTGGGTTCAAGATTAAACTCATTTCTGATATCATTACATACTTTTTTATTCAGTTTTGATTTTCCTTTCATTGGTAAATTCAATATATCCTTGAAGACATAGAAGAAGCAGTTATTATCTTTGCTTCGTGGATTAATATGAATTCCTTCTATTGTTTTATGTTTCTTATCCCTTCCCGTTTCATTACATCCGCCTCCGTCCTCTTGGATAATTTCAACATTCATGTATTGAATAATTCGGTCATATCCGTTAGCGCTGGCTTCAAGGTTTTCTTCATTATATAAATATATAGCACAAAATAAATCGTCTATATCTTTCAACTTAACCGCATTGAAAGTTTTCCATTTGAAAAACTTACTATCATCAGCATCTGTTATGTAACCAAACTTAACATGTATGCTTGCTTCCCCTGTCATACCTTTACTTTTTGCGTCCTTTACCGCTCATAATTGTTAATTCAATCGCATCCATATCATAGAAGTTAATATCAAGTTCTCTGAATAGATACGTATAGCCGTTTATCCCTCTGTTCTTTATCGGTCTTAGTTCAACAACCTTATATTCCCTCTGTTTAGTCTCCCGTGTCTTAGTTTCCCTTAAATTTGCCTTTGACTTTAAGAGTTCTACATTTTTCTTTGATGGTCTTGGTGGTAATGGTGGTGGCATATTGATTTTATATTGTTGGGGATATAAAATATTAAGAAAATATTAAATAATTATCTGTTATATTTATAACTAATAATATATTATCCTTAAATAGAAATTCATTTTAATGCTTCCTCCATTCTTTTTAATTTAAGCAAAGCCTGCTTTACCTCTTCCCTTTTTTTCTTTCTTTTTTCTGCTATCGCGGTTTTATTTTGATTATAATATTCCATGGACTTCTGCTTGTGTCTTTCTGGGTCTTTTTTAATAAACTCTCTGGCTCTTTTTCGCATTGCTTCCTTTTTTTCTTCTGGCGTCTTGTATAATGGTTTTCTACCCATGTTATATATATGTAGAAAAAATAATCTTTAATTTAAATTAATAATTATCGGTGATTAAAAATCGCCATATTGCTAGTTATACTAGCGAATTATTAAGTGATAGTAATTTCCATTCCATAATGTTTTCCAACTCCTCCACCATAAGTTGAATAAAATACCCTTTGCCTTCCTTCAAATTTTAATGATGGTGCTAAATTTTTATTAACATAACCCAAATGCTTACCGCTTTCTGTTTCAACCCTTATCGCATTTTTATCAAATTTATTTTCTGGCTCGTGTTTAATGAAAACTTTCTCATTACTTCTTCGTAGATATACAATATTATCTTGTCGCCCTTCAAATGAAACACCAACAACTCTTGTCGTCGTCATTTATATCTTATGTATATATATACATATTAAATATAATTTGTTTAAAATAAAATTAATTATTATTTATTTTTTTGTAATATCTTTCTATGTCGTCATTTCTTCTAATTATCATAGTACAAGGATATCCATTTATTATAACATCTTGCTTTTCTGCGAAGAAGTCTCTATGCGATTGACTTTTCTCGTGCGTGTATTTACTATATATACCTATTGTTTTACCACAGACACAAGTATATTTATTTTTCCTTCTTTCTTTTAAGTATTCGTTTCTCTTCTGTTTTCTGAGTTGATAAATGTTGTCCATTCGGTATATGTTATATTAGATAGTTTTCTATTTTGTCGTTTATTTCTCTCAGTGCTAGATTGGGGGCTCTTTGGGGTGTTTTATGCTTTCGTATTGATTGTGCGGGATATTAATAGGAGAGCGCCAAAACACACAAAACGAAGGTGAGAATTAGCAAAAATTCATGACGAGATTTTGTGTATCAACTACTCAAAGTAACATATCCTCAGAAAAAAAAAAAAAAAAAAAAAAAAAAAAACATTGATCATTTTAATACTGAATCTCACCATAAGTTGAATATATTAAATTATGGAAGATTCAAAGTACCTTAAAAAAATCATTCGTATCTTTTTCATTAAACCTTGCTTACTGTAATAATAATAATAATAATAATAATAATAATAATAATAATAATAATAATAATAATAGTGCTTCTCTGTCAATGGCTGATGCATTTCTGCACATGCGCCTCCATCGTCTCACCCGTGAGGGGAGTACGAAGAATTGACGATAAGCTCTAATGACACCCCCGCAAGGGCAGTTCCAACACTTCCAGATGGGCCGGTATGTTCAATGAAAATACTGGTGCAGATCGGTATGTTCAATGAAAATACTGGTGGCACCGACGGGAATCGAACTGGCGACAGGGCCCAGATGGTAGAACTTGACCACTGGGCTATCACGGTGTCCAAATAATAATAATAATAATAATAATAATAATAATAATAATTTTAATAATAATAATAACATTGACAGGCTGAAAGAAATACCTACAGAGACAGATATAGACAGCCAAATGCAGACGGACTGATAAAGACATGAAGCCAGAAAGGCAGAGAAAGATAAAAAGGCAGAAATAAACACAAAGACAGAGACAGCATGCAGGCATGCGCAGACACTACAAAAATACAGACTGACATACAATCAAACATACAATTATATTACATACATACAAACATACATATCACTAACACAAACTTAATCACAAATGAAACAGTTAGAAAAGCAACATGCATAACTAAGTGTCAAGTAAATAATCACAACAAAAGAAATCTAAAGGAAAAATACCAAGAGCGATGACTCTACTCGGACGCCAGCACATGTTTTCAACTATACTGAGTAATAACTTGTTCGTATCTCTTGGTACCACTCAATGGACAATGGCCTCCGCAATGACTGAGAGTCACTCAGAGTCCTATTGACAACCGGCAACCGGGGCGTCCCCCTCTTACCGGTAGTGACTTGCAGAACGAAGAATTTAACAACAATGCGAACATTTCCCGCCAGTTCACAGACCGAAGTCAACACCAGCTGTCTAAGTTGACAGCCTGACCCTCTGGCTCGGACTTACTAATTACTATAAACTTAAGTCGAATACAGGCTGTTTATCGGTGAGGCCTTACCGTGTTACAGCCATGAGTTCTCAAGCGGGAACTAGAAACAGGCAGATCCCTCAACAAACTAAGACGAGGAAACGACAGGAGCAAGGAGACGCCACAGAAGGGGCAGCCACCAAAATGACTGCACTACTAAGTGGGCTACAGCTCCCCTCGGAAAAAACCCCAACCAACAGTTTGAAGCAAGGGGCCTACAACAACAACCAACGCAAAGACAAGAAATTTTGTGCCTTGTATCCGAATTTTGAGCGAACTCGACGACTTCAACGTCACCTCAACCTTGGAGTTCTACAAAGTTCACTCGAACAACGTGACCTGGTCAAAAAATGAAGATCATACCCCACAAGTGGACAAACCGTACCCAAGGGTGCTTGCGGTTCTCGCTGGCAGGCGGTAGGACGGACCGTCTCATTTACGCTTTCAGCTGCGTGGACCGCGAACTGGCCCAAAAACTTGAACGACTTCCAAAAGGTTTCAATCACGCTAACATCTACGGCAAACTCAAGTATGCCCTCAATCCGATCTGCTGGTTCTTTATTCGGTTTGTGGAAGAAATCAAGAAAGCAGTGGGCCGGAGCAACGTTTTTGACCGTAGCTTCGAACACCTCTGTCTCCAAGAAGTTCTTAGATTTCACCACACTGAAAGTCAGGTATTGTTGTATGAGCTGAGCAAGTTTACTCTGATGAACCGTGTGCAATGCCGACAAGAAATAGAGGATGATCGACTTGCGACCACAAAATAGCCCATAAGAGGAAACTACCTCCGTAAGGGTCGCCGCCAAGCTAGCCGCTCGCCTTAATTGCACCGCCACTGTTTCAAAGATTTCAAATCCTATCAGAGTACCAGTGCAGAGATGCTGGTATCCATGGGATTGAAAATATGAAATAAGGGTGGCCACTGCTAGGATACACTGAGCGTCCAAACCCGCTAAGCTTTTCCTCTTATTCTCCTCCTGCTTCCTCAAGGCCTTGTACATTAATATTGTCAGATCCAATCCCTCCGTGACTAGAGATTGATCAAAACTAGTAACAAGAACCTCATATTCTTGAGTCTCATCACAGGGAGAATACTTCATGCAGACATTGATCTCTTTAAAATTGAGCTTGCTTAAGAGCGAAGCATCCGAGTCCTTGTCTGAACTTGTCTTAGCATAGAGCATAAGACTAGGCAATCCCCCTTTCTTCACGGGGCCCTTGAAGGCATTTATGATGTTCTGCCTGCCCTTCTTCTCAGTGTTTGTGACCACCACCGTAGTTGAGCCCAGGGGTGTAGGGGCTGGTGGGGTAGGAGCTGGTGGGGTAGGATGTGTCAGAGGGTGTACCCTTGCATCTCTCACTCTTGCTTTCACTTCTGCCAATTTCAACTGTCTGGCAAACTCCCCCTGTTCCTTTGCCCTCTCCTTCTCAGCTATCACCAGCTTTTGAGCATGGGTGATGAAGGCCGCCAACTCATAAGCAGATCTGATAAAGTATATTTCTCAACGTATTGATCAGCCCCTGTTTTATTGGTGGTAGGTACGACTGTGGTGGCCAAAGCAGGGACAAGTGATCTTTGGTAAGAATCCATCTCTTCCACGCCTTCTTGTGCAGTAACGCACCAACCAACATTCTGAGCTTGGTCAGCACCTTGTCCACCTTGTCTACCTCCTCAATCACAGAACGATTTTCTCCTGCCATCTTAATGTTTTTTTCTATCTCGCTCATCTCCTCCTCCAAGGACTTCACTTCAGTTGTCAATGAAAAAAAACGGTATATCCCTTGTATATTTTTCGAGCTGAATTTGCTCTTCATTTTCGCTATATCGCCTGCCTCCTGACCAGTCGCGAGGAGTCTAGCCCTTGCTCTCGTGTTTGATTATTGGAGGCAACCCTCGCCCTGTGGGCCAAAACCGCGTTCCCAAATCAGAGCTTGGGTGTACACCCCAAAGATAGCATCAAGTAGGTCAAGGTGGTATATGAATCCCCAAACTTGATATGATGCACCTTTTTCCTCTCATCTCCATTGGAAACCAATTTGCAGAGGAGCTGGGCAGTGTCTGGTAACGGGATATAGACATCCTTTCTAGTACGACCCCCCTCTCGTCTCAAATCAGGAGGGATCCACACATGTATCTTTCGCTGCCCCCATCTGGACATCAAATTCTTCTTTAGAGAGGTCGTATACGTAGTGGTCTGTCACCCACTGTAGATCCTCCAAAGAGATCTCCTCATCATCGACCAAGTCTATCATTAGTCTTCCTCCTCCTCCTGTGGAGGCAGGTGTCATTGTCATGCTGTATGCCCCAAAGCTCGCTCCTTGGTCAAATCCTCCTCCTACTCCTCCTTCCGCATATATTCCTTCCTCTTCCCATCCCCCTTCTACTCCTCCTCCTCATCCTCCTCCTACTCCCTCTTACTCCTCCTCCTACTCCTCCTTCTGCATACACTAGATTCCTTCTTCTTCCCATCCCCCCTCTACTCCTCCTCCTACTCCTGAGTCCTCCTACTCCTACTCCTCCTCCTACTACTGAGTCCTCCTACTCCTCCTTCTGCGTATACTCCTTCTTCTTCCCATCCCCCTTCTGCTCCTCCTCCTCCTCCTCCTCTTACTCCTCCTACTCCTCCTCTTACTCCTCCTCGTCGTCCTCTTTCTACCCCGCCTCCTACTCCTCCTCCTGCTCCACGTCCTACTCCTCCTCCTACTCCTCCTCCTACTCCTCCTCCTACTCCTCCTCCTACTCCTCCTCCTTCTGCTTCTCATACTCCTCCTCCTTCATCCAATCCTCCTCCTTTTTCCTCCAATCCCTTTTCTTCTTGCCCCATTTGTTCTGCTTGTTCTTCTGTTGACTCCAGAGAGCTTTGTGTCAACTCCTCTGTTGACATGTTGTCGTAGTAGTAAGTAACAGGAGGACAGTGTCAGCTCCTATGTTTGGTTTTTGTTCGTTTGTGTTCTGTTTCCCTTTCAGTCGATTGACTAGTGAAGAGAGAAACTAAAAGAGAGGGTAGAGTGAGATTCTGAGACTCTGTCCTGTATGTCACGGTTGCAATGTTTGAATGTTTGTTTTTCAAACATTGTTTGAGAGAAGTAGTCCTTGAGACTTTCTCCGATTTTTTGTTCTCCTTACTCAAATTGCTTTCTCCTCCTCCTTTTCTATATCGTAACTGTTATGAGGCACTAGGACCTACACACAGATAGTAATAGAAAAGCCAGAGAAGCTCTCCTTGAGAAGTCGATCGTCAGTCGGATAGGTTCTCAGACCTACTTTTTGAGAACGATCAGAGATTTGCAAAATACTCTGACGTATGTGTGAAATGATGCAAATAAATACACAAACTAGAAGGGTAGATCTAGAGTGTTGTGTTTCTGTCCCTATGCTTGTTTGTGATTCGTGTGTGTTCCTTTACTCCTCTGTCCACCTCCTTCTTCTTGGTCTCTGTGTGAGAGCAGCAAAAACTTATGATGACAGAGAGTCTGTATCTGATGTCTACTTGTGAGCACACAGATATGGATTGGGCTAGAGGGTACCAGACACCTACTTGAGTCCAATCAAATTGTTTTTTTTGGACAAAAGAGCTATGAGGGTTATGTGTTGGAGTATTTGCTTTCGTCTGACGTCACCGTGTGAGACAGGTCAGTGAAAATTCGTTCTGTTGCCCGTGTGGCAATGCAGAAAGAAATCATCCTAGTAATGTGGACTCCAAATGTAATGCACTCAATGATAGCTCCTAGAAAAACTTGTCGGTAATACAACCAAACACAGTCCTCAAAAGATGAGAATGATGTCTCGTTGTATTATTAATAGCTCAGTAAAGCCGAAAAAGAAAACAGCAACACTCGGACCAGGAATATTAATAAAATAGCATTAGGTCCAATCCGGACAAACGATACTGGAAAAAGGGCACTTTTTACCTGCTATCCGGGGGGTGATGCCTACAGCAGTCAGTTTTTTATAGGACTGATTATTGCTTTTACCTATTCAACTTGCTCATTTGTATTTCCTTGATCACTTGAAGTTTTAGGCGGGTAGATAGTTTAAATTGATCATTTTGAGCCAGTGTTTGGTTCAGTTTCCTTCTGTCTCAACTTATGATAAAGACCAAGTGGCGTCTACAGAATGAGAACCCCTCCCCCGGCAACTGACCTTGTAAGGTTACAATGGAAAGTGGGAAATATAGAAGGGGAAAGAACTTTCAGAACTCGCAGCTTCTCGTAAGAATATATATATACAAAGGCAGGAGCGCAAAGAGCCGGCCTCCGAAAGAAAGAGAATGAAAAAGAAAAGAAATCATCTAAAGCCTAAGACAGAGGACATAAACTATCAACCTCAAAGCATTCATTGCTTAAATATTATACTATATCAACTCCGCTTCCGTATGATCAAGCTATTCACTTTGTCATTAAAGTCTATTTTTGCTACTAGATATATACAACTACCTACTTTATTAACTTTCAATAAATAGAATGATACTCTTCAGACTCTTGAGTCAAGACAAACCTTGATATTGTATTACTAGTAATACTATTAATAATATAATACAGAACACAGGTTGGTTACTGGTACAGTTTTACCGGTAAATCATAGCTGGCCAGGAGCTGACCGACGGTACCGGTAACTGATACAAATACATCACCAGACTGTAATTTGTTGCTGCCCAATACATTAATTAATTTGAATAAATCCATTTATTAAGTACTGTATTAACCTTTCTTTTTCTACAGGCTCTGGTATTCATGTTATTATGAATTAAGAAAGATATAATACAAAAGTCTGAAGGCCAGCTTTGAGATAGCAGAAGTTTTGTTTTCCCAAAACATGAAAATTTGTCTCAACACCGAAGTTGGAACAGAAAAAAAACAGCACTGGAGAACATGCATGGACAATTACTATAGGCACGAGCAAGGGAGCAGATCAAACATATGTCGTTGATATGTGAATGAATCGGGGGTAAGATAGGCTTTTGCAGTTTTATAGTGATGAATGTTAAAAAAAAAATTGAAAGTACATATATTGAAATACTCCCCAACGCAAAATTCATGACAATGTGTCACACTATGCCTGCACACTATGCATTCAAAGACAACACTGTCTGAGTGAAAATAGTTTTATAAAAAAGAAACAGCCTGAGTGTGAAAACTCAATAAAAACTGTTGAAAAATATGTAGGGGAAAAATTCAGGTTATGCTCTATCGCATACTACAAGCTCAGCTTCTGAAACATCCTGGTTTAGAAGCCTGAGCCTATCGTTCCCCCGATTTGGCACAACCGTTTTGCTTGTTGTTCACGCCGGCGCTCACATTTTTCAGTCGATTTTTACGGTGTCGTTCTGGCTACTTGTTTTCGTGAATTTTTGGTCTGAAAAAATAGTGTGTGTGCACTCGTCACCTTTCGTTGTTGATATTTTTAGCCCCTTCTATGTTTTGTGATATTTGCGTTCCACACTTCGATAGGATAGGCAGGTGTTCAGGAACACATGTATTATTGGCCAATAATACAAGTTTTTTCAATATTAATAAGTTCAATTCTATTTCTGTGCAACAAATTTTCTTAGCAAAACTTGGGTTTTGTGAGATTGGAAAAAATGGAAAATTTGGTTTTGTGATCGGCTGAGAGTTCAGTTTGTATAGGGCTAGAAAGGCTGAGTATCTAAATATTTTTGTACACTTAATACACATGATTCCTCAAACCCTGTACTCTTCAATTTGGTAGAATGAAAACTTGACGTGAAGTCTCATTTTGTAGGGTATGTCGGAAGAAAAAAATCACTTTCAAAAGCTATGAGAGGAGTTCCGGCGGCTCCTCGAAATTTTTTTATTGGAAACTACCATCCTAGTGACTCTGAGATATGATATTCCAAGCATAAAAATAAAGTTCCACAGTATATTAGCTGCATACAAGGTCACTGTGTCCACGAAACTCACGCAGTCAAAAAGTTGTTGTTCTGTATTTATAAATACAGATAGGAGTCGTATCTTATTAATAATTCAAAGAAAGCTTTCCATTCAGCTTCTAGTATCACTAGACTAGCTTCCCTGTACTTTATAGCAATTTATTCAGTCATTTTCATTTTTTTCACTACCCTCCTGGTGACCGGTTTTTGCTTCAACTTTTCGAAGTCAAAATATAATTTTTTGAAATTTTTTTTTGATGCATTTGTTTCTTGTGATGTATTAATATTGAACCTAAATGTCGTCACTCTTTCAAGTATGAACATAGTAATGCAACCGATACTGCAGTTCTGGAGAAGTACGGACCCGGTCGAGGATCCAAAGGCAAGACATTATCTGCCAGTATATAAAGACACAAAAAGTCTCGAGACATGGGATAATACAATTACTCCCAGAGACAAGGATTACACTGCGTGGAACATTCAGACACTGCCAAGGGGAGTGTATCCCTTTTGACTTATCGTTGGGCGGAATCCCTAACAATACATTTTCCTATGCAATCGTGAAACTTTCCGACAAAAATTAGTGTGGCCGTCTTGAACATGAAATGTTGGAGTGGTTGTCTTTGAGTTCAGTTTTGACCACTTTGAACTTCTCTTTTTGAGAAAATCTTTCAGCCATATTATATAAAATTCAATAGTTAACATTTGCATTTATTGACACAGCAACTGTACACAACTTTATTCACATTTTTCAAGGGGTTCAACGACATATGCCATGAATAATCAATGTGTGATATTTGATTTTGGCTAGATATACTCGCAGTTTGTCTCCGCTGACATGAGAAAGATTCACGATACTGAGGGCATGGTTTGCAACGTTCTGGCTAAGCTTAAGGGGTTTTTGAACCATGTTACTCAGCGTCGTGATAGCGTTAGCAGGGACGGAGAAAAATAACGAACAAGAAGAAGAAGATGCAAGTTGCATTTGAGGGCCGCACTGATCGAGGTGAAGGAGAGGCTCGGTTGCAGTCTTTAGTGCTTGGTGGGAGGGGTGGGAAAGGTAGGCATGTCCGCGTGGCCGAACAGGCACCGGGCAGTTTACTCGGTCGCCATAGCACCTGTGTGAGTGTGTGAGAGAGAGGGGGGGGGGGGGGGGGGGGGGGGGGGGGGGGGGGGGGAGAAAGAGGAGGCGGTAGGTAGATAGGCAGTTACGTAGACAGGTAGATAGGAAGGTAGGTGGGTAGGTAGGTAGGTAGGTAGGTGCAGGTAGGCAGCTAGGTAGCTAGGTACTCACCCATGGACATATCGCTGTCGTCGATAGTGTTGGGATCTTTCCCCGAGAAGGACACACGCATGTAGCGCTCCTTGAACTTGTAGTTGTGCAGGCGAATAAGACCCATGCAGCCTGTAAAAAGGAAATAGATGGAAACGAAAGAGGAAGAGAGAAATGGAGAGAGAGCGAGAGGGAGAGAGAGAGAGAGAGTATATACACCTTCTTCTGGTGAGCCCATGCGCACGTAGGCCATCTTGCGGTCGTTCTTGAAGAACTGCACCTTGATAGGAATCGTGCTATCTCCGGCGAACAGTTTTCTGATCTCCTCCTCCGTTGTAGGCTCTGCAATGTTGGACACATGAAGCACTTGTGAAGGCGGGTGGATGTTCTTCATGTTGCGGGAACCACGTCCCTTGAAACGATGGATCTTGGAGTTTTTGTAGTCCTTGGTCAGCAGAGCAGACTCAGCGTCTTCTTCACCCCTTGGCAGAGATACCTCCGAGTGCTTCGACGTGTTCACCTTCAGCTCTTTTCCTGCCAGCTTGATGTCGTTGAGGTGCATGCGGCCCAGCTGCGCCTGCTGCGGCGTAGCGTACTGCACCATAGCCGTATCTCGCTTGTTGTACAGGATCTTGACTCGCACCACGTCACCGTACACGCCGAACAGAATGAACACGTTGTCCGCCGAGAAACCCTCAGGCAGATTATTGACCAGCAGCACACAGCCAGGTTGCCCCACGCCCCAGCTCGGGTCCACTCCCTGGTACTCCAGACCAGCCCCCATGCCGTTGCCTTGGCCGCCCATGCCCCCTATTGCGTCCATGTTGATGCCATAGCCTGGCAGCCCTTGCTGTTGCATCATGTACTGAGGCTGTGCGGGTTGGCCGTAAGCGGATAGGATACCCCCGGGGCCCATGGCGGCAGCGAACGGGCGAGTGAAGTCGCGGGACTTGGGACCGTTTTCCTTGATGGTGAGGTCGGAGAGCTTGGAGTAGCCGATGCGCAGCGTGCAGCAGCCTTGGAACATGTCCTTGCCCTCCAGGTTGTGCTTGGCAGTCATGGCCGACTCCACGCTGCCCATCTGCAGCACAGCCCATCATATACAGGTCAGCCAGGAAATGCTGGGGCAGTGTAGAGGACAGAAAGGAAAGACTAAGGCAGCGCAGAGGACAGCAAGGCAATACTGCAGTGAAAGGACGGAAAGGCAATACTGATGCAGTAGAGAGACATAGGAGAGGACAGAAAGGCAATACTGAGGCATAGGCGTGCACGGCAGTTGGTTACCTGCACCAGAGCCTTGAAGATAGCGTCCTTGACGAAGGTGGTGATCTTCTTCACTTCTCCGTAAGGCTTGAACACTTCGTGGATGTTCTCCAGCGTGACGGGCACGCGCGCGTTGATGATGGAGACGAGCAGGATGTGGTTGGGTTGCTCAAGGCCGCCGCCGCCGCCACCGCCCATGCCACCGCCTCCTGTTGACAGCAAGGCGCAAAAGGGAATGGTGGAAAGGGGAAAAGGAGGAAGGGAAAGGAATGGAGAAAAAAAAAAAGAAAAAAAGAAAAAAAAAAAAAAAAAAAAAAAAAAAAAAAAGGAAAAATATGTAATGCGATTCGTGCGTTACTCATCGAGCTCGAGGCCGGACCCATTTGCTGAGCAGGATTCACCACTACTTCCTGCCTGGAAGAGTATTGGAGGTACACCTACAGATAGATAGATATATGGGTGGTTGGTAGGTAGGTAGGCAGGTAGGTAGGTAGGTAAGTAGGTAGGTAGATAAACAATTAGATAGATACATGGATGGATATAGATAGATAGATAGATAGATATAGATAGATAGATAGATAGATATAGATAGATAGATAGATATAGATAGATAGATAGATATAGATAGATAGATAGTTAGATAGATAGATAGATAGATAGACAGACAGACAGACAAACAGACAGACAGATAGATAGATAGATAGATAGATAGATAGATAGATAGATATAGATAGATAGATTCGACAGATAGATAGATAGATAGAATCGATAGATTCGATAGATTAGACAAGATTAGATAAGATAGATAAGATAGAAGATATATTAGATAGCTTCTATCTAGATAGATTCTATCTATCTAATCTATCTAATCTATGTGATCTATAGAAGATAGATAGATAGATAGGAGATGGATGGATGGATGGATGGATAGATAGATGCATAGATAGATAGATAGATAGATAGATAGATAGGTAGGTAGCTAGGTAGGTAGGTAGTAGGTAGGTAGGTACTTACGTACGCACGTGGTAGGTAAGTAGGCAGTAAGTAGGTAGGTAGGTAGGTATCTAACCTGTTTGCCTCGTATCTGAGCGCCGTGTTCCAGATTCAGCAGCACGTTTTGTGCCTAGATACATATATGACATACATTACATACATGACAACATACATACACGGGTATTGAACATGAATGAGCACAGTGTTTAAGGGTAAGCAGAACGTTTGGTGCCCAGATATAAAACAAACAAACAAACAAATAAGCAAACAAGCAAACAACAAAACAAACAAACTCAACCAACCAAACAAACCAAATGTCCATATATAAAATTTATAGAAGGTAATTTTCTGACCGCTTCTGGCGAGCTGAGTTCGACAAAGGCCTGGTTCTTAGCGTGGAGCAGCAGCACTTTCAAAACAGCACCATAGGGTGAGCACAGTGCCGCCTTTGCGCCGGCACGCGGAGGAGAAAGGAGAGGAGGAGGAGAGGGAAATAGGAGGGGGGAGGGGGGGGGGGGGGGGGGAGGAAGGAGAGGAGGAAAGAGAGGACGAGAAAAGAAAAACCACCACGGCGGAGAGGTAAGTCGGAGAAGACAGCAACGCCGAGAGAGAGAGAGAGAGAGAGAAAGTGGAGAAGGAAGAGAAGCCGCCGAGAGAGAAGTTGAGAGAAAGGAAGAGAAAGCCGCCGAGAGAGAAGTGGAGAAAGGAAGAGAAGCCGCCGAGAAAGGTGGAGAGAAAGGAAAACGGAGAACACAGCGCACCGAGCAGCAGAGAGGGGGAAGGAGGAGTGAAGAGGGAAAGAGGAGTGAAGAAGGGAAATGGAGATGACACCAGGAGGAGTGAGAGAGAGAGGAGAAAAGAAGACGAGAGGTTGAGGAGAAAAGAAGACGAGAGGTTGAGGAGAAAAGAAGACGAGAGGTTGAGGAGAAAAGAAGACGAGAGGTTGAGGAGAAAAGAATCAGCCAGGAGAAAAAGAAGAGAGGAAGAAGGAAGGAGATGAACACAGGACAGATGATCCAGCAGCGAGAGAGGAGGAAAGATGAGGGAGAAGGTGAGGAACAAGTGCCACGCCCAGTAGCACGAGAGAGGAAGTGAGGAAGAGGAAGAGGAAGAAAATGGAGAGTTGAGAGAGGACGAGGACGAGAGTGGAGACGAGAGAGGATTAAGAGTGGAGAGCGGCGAGATGGAGAGAAGATGGGGAGAGGAGAAGATGGAGAGAAGAGGGAGTGAAAGAGTTGAGAGTAGCGAAGAAGAAGAGGAAAGCAAGAGGAGCGAGAAGAAGGAAGAGATGGAGGAGGAAGAGGAAGAAAGAAGAGATGGAGAAGAGGAAAGAAGAGATGGAAAGAGGAAGAAAGAGGAGGTAGCCAAGAAGAGGACGGAGCGGCCCAGAAAAGCGAGCCAGGAGGAGAAGGAGATGGAGGAAGAAACAGGGGGTAGCCAGAGAAGAGGATGGAGAGGTAGCCAGAGAAAGCGAGGGAAGAGTAGCCAAAGAGAGCGAAGGAAGCCGGAACCAAGAGAAAGCGCGCAAACACATGCGAGAGAGAGAGAGAGAAGAAGAGAGAGAGAGAGACACGATGGGTTGATGAAATCCTTTTTTTTTTTTGCTCTCTCTCTCTCTCTCCTCACCTCACCTCACACTCACCCTCTCACTCTCACTCTCAACTCTCTCTCTCTCTCATCTCATGCAATCGACACGATTGAGCTTTAAAAGATACCGCGGTCATGCTTATTTCGAATCGTATCTCATACATACCATTTGAAATAAGTGTCCCATACGCATTACTGGATACCAGTTGAGTCAAAGTACTCACCGTATTTCCAGTGTTACATATTCTACCCTGTATTCTGACTACCTTTTTTATTATACATCATAATTATACTTGTTTTATCTATTTCTATTTTTCTCCTTCTATTCCTTTTTCTCTCTACGCCCCCCCCCCTCCTTTGCAGAAATAGGCGTCTGCTTAAGAAAGATTCTTTCCTAATCAGACGCCTATTTCTGCATTAGAATCTTTCCTAATCAGACGCCTATTTGTGCATTATTGCTTGCATGTCTTTTTTCTTCCCTTTTTTTTTGTCTTCTTTTTCCTTATTCACTGCCTTTCCTTTTCTTTTCTTATTTCTTTCCCCTTCTTTCTGCAGGGTTTCAAGTTACGTCCCTGTCACTGTGTCGAAACTATGTCTTTTCAAACAAATACTCACGCAAACACGACGTACCAGTTCGGCCTCACTGCACATCGCTGGCAAAGCACGAACATGGACAACCTTCGAGGGAGTCTGAACCCTTTGCCTGCAAAAATTGGCATCGATATTCTTTCTCATTTGTTGTTGATCGACGGGAGAACGTGACCTCTTGGCGGCTTCCGTGGCTTGGCCATCCAAATCGCGCTTGACCTGCATGTGGTACTGCGACCAAAAAAAGAAGACCACAAATTCGATTCGATAGCCTTGCCTTTGGTGTATGACTTCGCTTTAAAAAAAAAAAAAAAAAAAAAAAAAGATATTAGGACGACAATCTAGACCATGCTTGAACATGTATTCGACTCCTTTTGGAATTTCTGACTTCGTCACAGAACGAGAGACAACAAACACAAAGAAAACTCGGGTTCGGTACTGCGCAGAAATTTGTGCGGCGCACTGCAAGGTAGTTTTGGAATCCACATTGATCCGACCAGCGCAGGGCCGGCATGATCAGATAAGTTGAACGCAAAAGACAAAAGAGGCAACGGTGCCACTGGGGCACAAAGACTACCGGTCTCGCCACCAGACCTTATTTTTCAAGGATCTGGTGGAGCGGAAAAATATGACATTAATTATAATATTCTTTGGCGAGGGGGTGGTTCTGGTGTCGCTAGTGGCGAGACTAAGACTACGGTAGTTGACACTTGACTACAGCTAGATACTAGAGATAGATAGATAGATAGATAGATAGATAGATAGATAGATAGATAGATAGATAGATAGATAGATAGATAGATAGATAGATAGATAGATAGATAGATAGATAGATAGATAGATAGATAGATAGATAGATAGATAGATAGATAGATAGATAGATAGATAGATGAGATGTCGCAAAGGAATGTAGTCCTTGCAAAGGAACGCAGTTTCACATCAAACAATAATTTGTGTACTGTGCATGTGTCCAGATAGATAGATAGATAGATAGATAGATAGATAGATAGATAGATAGATAGATAGATAGATAGATAGATAGATAGATAGATAGATAGATAGATAGATAGATAGATATAGATATATAGATAGATAGATAGATAGATAGATAGATAGATAGATAGATAGATAGATAGATAGATAGATAGATAGATAGATAGATAGATAGATAGATAGATAGATAGATAGATAGATAGATAGATGAGATATCGACTAATGTCAGAAAAAAGGAGCTTCTGATTTCGTCAACCAAGGAAGTCTGTGGGTAAAGTATTAACCCGATGCCCAGCTAAGCCGTGATGTTTGCACGGAAGGGACTGATACAGGCGATACCAAAATCTCCCTAGTACCAGGCGGGGCCAGGGCTCGTTCCATAAGCGCCCCTTGCAGAACGAGCTCCCACCTCCATTACAGAGGACCCAGTAAGCAGATGGAGTTTCGAGACTGTTCGACAGTCTAGTATAAACCGACAGAGCACTGTGGGTTTTATTTCGGGCTCAACAAGCGAGAAAGTGCACCCTGAGGGAACAGGATTGTGCTTCCCGTCGCTATTTCGGCATGTGACTTATGAGCGTATGGCTAGGCACACATAAGGCACCCCACCACGGGCCCAGCACACCCACACCATCCCCTAATTCTCTGTCTGTCGATAGATGGCACCCATTTCAAAAAACCAAGCCCAAGGGAGGGTCAGTGACACCTCAAGTGGCCTTGGTTCGCTCCGTGGAGTAAGTGATGAGATCAACTGATGAGATATCGACTAATGTCAGAAAAAAGGAGCTTCTGATTTCGTCAACCAAGGAAGTCTGTGGGTAAAGTATTAACCCGATGCCCAGCTAAGCAGTGATGTTTGCACGGAAGGGACTGATACAGGCGATACCAAAATCTCCCTAGTACCAAGATAGATAGATAGATAGATAGATAGATAGATAGATATATAGATAGATAGATAGATAGATAGATAGATAGATAGATAGATAGATAGGCAGGAGCAAGAAGGCAATAGCTCACAAAAGCACTCTACAGCTTAAGCCTATAGCTATAGCTACACTATGACACCTTTTAGCTTCAATGCATGCATTGAAAAATTTTCAATGCATGCATTGAACTTTTTTCAATGGATGCATTGAAGATGTTTTCAATGCATGCATTAACTTTCAATGCATGCATCAGATTTTTTGAATACATCCATTGAAATTTCAATGCATGCATCGTTGTTAGCAATGTATGCATTGAAATTCAGCTTAGTCAACACGCCGGGTGTTTAATAAAAATACAGGAGTCCGGATTCAATGATTTCAATGCATGAAAAAAATTTAATGTATGCATTGAAAATTTAATGCACCATGCATTGAAATTTCAACGCATGCATTGAAAAAATTCCATGCATGCATTGAAATGTCAATGCATCATGTACTGAAATCTCAATGCATGCATTGAATTATTTTCAATGTATGCATTGAAATATCAACGCAAGTTTCCAATGCATGCATTGAGATTTCAATGCACACATCGAAAAGTTACGATGCATACACTTCAATGCAGGCAGTATTCAAAATACATTACTTGATCACTAGACAGATTTTTTTTAATGTTACCATTCGGATTTTTGAAATGCTATCATTTGTATTTTTCTTTTATTTCTTCTTCTTCTTGTTATGTAGTTTTGGCGTTGCATTTGATCTCCAATCACTATCATATTCCATCACTTTCTCGTTCGTTTTCCAAGTTTGTCTTCTGGCTGTCCTTTTGGTATCTTTTGATAATAATACTTTTCTCTTCCCTTTTCTTTCTTGGCTTGCTCCTTACTACCTATAATGTGTGCTTGGCTATCATTTGGTTTTTTATTTTATTTTTTCTTCTTGTTTTGTAGTTTTGGTGTTGTATTTGATTTCCAATCACTATCCCAATCCGTCACCTTCTCGCTATGCGTTCTACTTCGTTTTCCAAGTATTTCTTCTGGCTGTCATTTTGGTAACTCTTCATCATAACACTTTTATCTTTCATTTTCTTTCTTACTTTGCTCTTTACTAACTATGTTATGTGCTTGATTTTTTGCTGCCCCTTTTGCTTCCACTCTTTCTTGATTTTTTCCTTTAGTACTTTGCGCTGGCCTCCTTGCGCACCTGATGAAATCATCTGCATACTCCCTTGTCATTATAAGGCGATGCAACTTCTGAAAATCTGTTGTTTCTGAATAAACTAATCTACTAACTATCGCTAATTCTCTGCTTGTCTCTGTCCTGGGCTCTTTACCCTTCAGGGAGTTACGGTTTCCCCCCGGCCAGCTGCATAACTGTTTAACCCCTACCACAAGCTCGTTCTCTCCAAGAAACTCACCTGCTGCACCAGTAACTATGTTCGTGACCTTGCCGTCATCCATGATTTGCAGTTACAGCGAGGAGTGCACGTCAACCACTGCATTAATGAAGTGGAACTACTAACACAGCACATATTTCAGCAACATGGATTGCGGCACGGATGGCACCTATCGCTGCCAACAAACTAACGTAAATCTTTCTGAACCTGAGGTGCAAGATATGGAAAGCCCTGGCCTATGTCCGTACATAACAAAACCCGCTTTCTTCATGAATTCAAAAGTCCGCCTATGTCCTGCATTGAAATTTCAATGCAAGCATTGAAATAGAGAAAGAGAGAAAGAGAGAGAGAGAGAGAGAGAGAGAGAGAGAGAGAGAGAGAGAGAGAGAGAGAGAGAAAGAGAGACACGCAAGCGACGAAAAAAGCAGCTGTTGGAATTCGACTAGAGTTTTTTATTGAGGAGACCTCATTAGTTAGGTTTCCTTCCTCGTCGAACTCTTAGTAACGCAGCGGAGGGAGAGAGAGAGAGAGAGAGAGAGAGAGAGAGAGAGAGAGAGAAAGAGAGAGAGAAAGAGAGAGAGAAAGAGAGAGAGAGAGATAGAGATAGGGAGAAAGATAGATAGATAGATAGATAGATAGATAGATAGATAGATAGATAGATAGATAGATAGAGTGTCGTCTACTATGACTGGCAGAGGAATTTTAAAAAATCCTAGCGAGTGAACTACTTGAGTTTTTTCTAAAATTTTTTTTGCATTCGACGCGTCTTGATGAGCTCTATTAGATTATTGTGTCGGAAGTTGCGAGCACCTCGGGGCGCATATCAAAATTTCAAAAAACTATCTGTCTATCTGTCTATCTTTCTATGTACGTCACCTTGATACTTCAAGGTATACCTTGGAATATCAAGGATACCTTGAAATATCAAGGTATACCTTGATACTGCAAGGTATACCTTGACTAGTTTAAGGTAGACTACACTTTAACTATTTCAAGGTATACCTTGACTATTTCAAGGTATACCTTGGATATGTAAGGTAAACAATAGATAGATAGAGAGAGAGAGAGAGAGAAAGAGTGGGGGGGGGGGGGGGGGGGGAGAGAGAGAGAGAGAGAGAGAGACAGTTGGCGCTTTGAACCTGGTTTTCCATTGCATTGACAACAAGTACAGAAGTCATGCCCTAACAAGTGCAGAGGATTCAAGTCCTACGAAGACCTAATTAAATACATATAAGCAATGCAGGCCAAGACGGTTGTCAATGGCATGACGTCATCAGCTGCAAAGTA
>WBZZ01005341.1:82500-92500 GCA_019918135.1 Paulinella micropora
TAATGATAGCAACTGGTGCCCGCCCTGTAGAGATATTTGATAAAAATACATATGAACTGGTGCCCGATAAGCCGAGTTGGTTAAGAGTGAATAATCTAGCGAAGAAGCGAGAGGGACAAGAAAAGAATTGGACAGAAAGGCCAGTTATTCTTTTTACTCCCGCTTTTGTAATTGAAAAGGTAAATTCAATTAGAAACTATTTTAGAAAAAAGAAAGCGGTTATCATTAACAAAGAAGGGGTGCTTGATAAACAAAAGAACAATGAATTGAACAAACGAATAATTAAAATCTTTCCGTGGCTGGCGGATTATAAACAAAGGTCTTCAATGCTGAGAAAGTTGTATGCAAGTTTATCTTATTCTAATTTTGCCAATCCAAAGTTGGAGAACTATAACACATGGGTAAGCAATGTGCTGGGGCACGGCGATATGATGACAAGTTTTTCGTATTCATGGGTAAATGTGGCCGACCCTGAGGAGATTAAAGCAGAAGGGATTAAAACAGAACTTGAAGAGTTAAGAAGAAAGATAGATTTATATCTGAATTTAACTAATGTTAGCGAAAACGGAGAAGAAGAAAGCAAATATGAACCATTAGGAAAGAGAGCGAGCCGTGCAGATAAACTTGAATTATTGGAAAAAATATGGAACGATTACGAAGGGCAGATGACAAATACTAAACTACGACAATTAAGCGGGATAGGAGCAGTGCTCGTCAATGAGTTTGTAAAGCAGAAGAAGGAAAAGCCAGAATATCTCCAACATGTAAATCTCCGACATGTCGGAGATAGAGATAAGGAAGGAAAACAACCAGAATATCTCCAACATGTTGGAGATAAGGAAGTGAAGCAACCAGAAGAAGTGAAGCAACCATTAAGAAGAAGTGCTAGAATTAAAAAGAAGGCTAATACTTAACAACGACTAAAGGGGGCTCTCCATATTTTAGTCTAAGATTAGACTCTCGCCTGTAGCATTTAATGGAGCAGATTGTGAAAAACTCAATACTATCCACACCATAGAAATTGCCTGCTATGATCGGAGGATGCGACCGGAATGTGCGAGACAAACCGCATATATTACAAAATTCTTCTCCATATTTCGTCAGGGGCATTTCTGCATAAACAAATGTTCTTATGTGGTCAACGATATCCGCGGGCAATTCGTGTATTATTATTGACATGATTTATATAATATAAGTTGATTTAAATTAAATCAACTTTGAATATAAAATGAATTTGTTTGGTCAAAGCACGAGCACTCCATCGTCATCATCTACATCGTCATCATCTTCTTTATCAATAGATAATATTAAAGATGCTTTACCAACAACGGCCTTCGGAGAATTGAGAACGGCCACTTTATCGCCAGTATTACAAAATGTATTTACATATGGTATCAATACTCGTTTCTTTGACAAAACAGAAACAAACGGCGGGGTGGTATCAACTGCTAATTCAATGGCGGTTTTAACGACATCGGCCTCTGGTAATTCAACCGCACAGATTACGACTATAGAGAGAGAGCAAAATATAGAAGTGGCATGGGCTTGGTTGCTAGATTTTCCGCATTGTTTCCGTCATCTATCGCGGCAGATACTTTCAATTGCGATATCGGCATAGGCACACCAGCAGACAATTTATGTTTTAGACAATCAAGTTTGGGAATGTCCGTTGTAAGAACGGCGGGGAGTGTTGAAAATGTAGTTAGTCAATATGCGTGGAATGTTGATAAATGTAATAATACGGGAAACTTCCCCGCGATTGATTTTACCAAATTGAATGTGTTTGAAATCGTTGTTCAATATCTGGGCAGTGGTCAAATTACGTTCAAAATTGAAAATCCCCGCACTGGACGAATGGAAGTAATTCATGCGATTAAATACGCGAGCACTGCTACTACTCCATCATTAGATCAGGCTGCATTTGCCATTTATGCGAAGGCATATTCGTCAAGCCTTCAATCCGTTGTAATGAAAACGGCGAGTATGTTTTTGGCAGTTGAAGGGGTTATTGATCGGACTATTGCTATAACAAACTCGTATGACAATGTAAAAACTATAGGAGCAACTGAGAATGCCATATTTACTATTAGAAACCGCGCCACATTCAACAGCAAAACGAATTACAACATAATCTACTTTGAGAATTTGTGTATTAGCAATTCTGATACTAAAACATGTATTGCGAGAATTATTCTTAATACCACATTGGGAGGAACACCTTCTTATTCAAATTACGATACAAACACATCGTTAGCAGAGGTAGATACGGCGGGAACAACAAGAACGGGCGGAAGTGTGATATTTACATATGTGTTGTCTGGTGGCTCATCTATATATATTGATTTGTCTCAATATAATATCAAGATAGGGTCAGGCAAGACATTTACTATATCCGCACAAAATACAAGCGGTGGAACGGCGAGCATTTATGTAAGCCTTAACTGGCTGGAAGACCAGATTTAAACAAAAAAAAATACACACTTTCAAAAATACAGGCTTTCAAACTTTTTTTCTATCTCTACTGCTAGATTGTTAATATTTGTTTTTTTTGTCATTTCCTCAACAATTGGTGCATGGTATTTCCTTAAATACCGATAAAACTGATCCATATTAGTCCCGCACGGGATTATATCTTTTTTTTGTTTCAAACGGCACTCGTTGACAGCCGTTATCAACTTAAACAATTTATCTATATTGTCCAAAAATATCATATATAATAAGGGAAATTATAGTCCAAATGTAAATAAACCGATAGGATTAAGCATGATACACCTTTAAGAGAATACTAACTTCAAAATTGACAGGAACCTCCAAAACTTCACCGCCCGCATTTCTAATTACAATATCAATAGACCTTAAACTTTTTGTTGTATTAAATGGCACATAATCGGCAACATCATTAGAACTCTCAAAGTAGCACTGGACTCCATACGGCTTATCTAAATTACATTTACCAACGACAGAGAAATTACCATTTGCTTCCACCAAACCAGACTGATTTAAAGCACGGCTATGGACATAAACGGCCGTTTCACCGATTAAATTCACGATAGACTGCATTGTGCTACTCGCCGCGGCTGAAATATCGGCAGTTAATCCTATCTTATCGCTAATCGTGCTGTTGTCAAGATCGAAAGCATACGTATCACCAGTGAAAGCAAAATTCAATTTATTAACGGAGTTCAAAGTTATAACTACGGAGTCTGGGGCAATTGCTGAATTAACAGCGGATTGAAGGGCGGTAATAAATGTATCAATGGTGTATTGATTTGCTGTTACGATTGCCGTTTTTGTAGCCGATCCCGTTGTTTTAATCAATGTGAGAGTGTTGGCATAACTCGGTATGTTTGGGAAAACATTTGGGATAGAGATACTCTTAACGACATAAGCACTGACTATATCAATATTACGACCAGTTGCTGGTAAATCAACGACGAAACGGCCATTGTGAGTAGAAGCGGATTTGGATTCTGTTTTATCACTTGAGGAGACACGAAGGAGGAAATTTTTGCGGGTTCGCTTTTCGTCTTCAAGATTGCTTATCGTAAATGACATTGCTATATTATAAATTATATATTATTCTAATTTTTAATTTTTTTATTGTTTGACCACACAGCGACTGGGATAAATAGAAGCGACTTTGACATATTTCAACCAAGCGGTGATGGCGCGATTTTCATTATAATCGGCCGCATAACGAAGAGTAACTTCCGCAGTTCGCGAGTTATTAACTGCAAGACCAGATGCACCAATGTGTGGCGATTGATTGAGTGTCTGGATAATGGTAGCAAAACCACCATTGGTGGCAGTTGCGGCAACATCGGAATCACCATAAAACTTGCGAAAGTTTTCAAGTGAAACAGAGGAAGTCATATAAGGATCACGAATACCCATAGTTGCTTGGAGATTGTTAATATACAATTCTGCACATCCTCGTTGAACGGCAGCCAGAGTATCGGTGCTTCCTCCGAGTTCCATCTTCTGTTGTGGAGCATACCAATCGCCGATACGGCACTGATACTGCTTATAAGGCATTTGAGCAGTTCCAAGGTTATCAATAGCAACACTATCAGCGAGCACATTTTGCGTGACGATATACAAGCACTGAGCACGAGCAACGGCCTTATTCACTTGAAGGTTGAAGTCATCGCTCGTTCCGGGGTTTGCCTTCTGGTTGTAATATGTTTCATAAGTGTATGGAAGACCTTCCTTGCTTCCCATCTGTTCCAAAATATTTCTCTGGACGGCGGGAGCAAGAGAGAATGTCTCCAACATAACAACTGGATTGGACACGGTGAAAGTCAAAGCAGCGCCAGTAATCCCAGCCGTCGCCTTTCCGTCAGTATTGCCGATTACGGTCAATGCTTCCTGAGGCGGTGCAAATGTCAAACGAAGTCTCATACCACTAATCAGAGAGGGAGGAATGAGAGTTTCTTCATTAAACACTCCAGAGAAATAATGAAGAGGAATACAAACCTTCAAATAACTACCAGTCCCCACGACGGTTGGAGTATTAACGGCAAAGTTAACAACATCGGTAACCTTTGCATCAATACTAGTGGCAACAGAAAACCCTTCTCGTTGTCCCGCTATCTGTGCCTGACCGCGATAATCAAGAGGGTAGTGCCACGGGAGAATATTTCGCACCATCTTGTTCAAATCTTCAATTCGTTCAAGTTCGCTTCCATCCTTACTTTCCAACAAAGATCTTTCAAAAATAGCGGTAGCGGGTGTATTTAGGAAACCAATACCGCAATTATTCCCCGCGGTCGTAACCAACCCGTCGGCCTTGATATCAAAAGATAAATAGCAATTCTTTCCATAAACAAAATCAGTGCTTGCCTGTAGTGTAAAAATCATTTCAGTCCCCGACGAAGAGGTATAAGTCTGCTGATCGGAGAAGTTCTTCTTAAAGATGCTCCCCTGCTCCGTGAGTGCCAAGTTTGCTGGCAACTCATACTTGAGGTTGTTGAGGGACATCAACTCCTCCGTGTTCTTCATGTCTTTTGTTTCACTCATGATTGTAAAGGCTCGGACTTATATTTATGCGATAAAAAAATAATTATTTGCAAATTTAATTAATCAATAGTGTGCTATTGACAATTGTCCTAAGGGACTAATTAATTGAGTTATTCATCGGGCAAAAACACATTTTTTATTTTTCTTACATCACCTTGTATTGAGGCTAAGGTGGTATCACGGCCTTCTCTGCTATCAAGTTGATACAACTAAACATTCGACAATCTTGGGGGTATCCCTTTTTCCGAAATTTTCCATGAAGTATATGGACTTTTTTGAAAACGTGTGGAAATGAAAGGAAATCAATTCACTGATTGCAGAACATATAAAAATAATATTAAAACATGTTTTTATTAATTGTAATACACTTTAACTTCATCTTCAGAGGTGGGCAGGAACCGGTCCGACACGGTAATCTTTCTCCTTTTTCATAGTCCCGGCTACTATGAATCTATGATGATAACAATGCCCAACATGCAGAATTTGCTTTTAAGTTTGTTTATCTTTGTTTACATTAAGCATTTTACTTTATTATGATAATAAACATTGCTTTTACCTACAATAAATTCCCCCCGGGGGGGGGGGGGGGGAGGGGGGAGGGGGGAATTGCGATGTCGCCACGCAAAATACATAGATTCTACAACAAAATTTCTTTAATTACTAAAAAAAATAATAAATCTAACTCCGTAATATCATACTAACTAAATTAGAAGTTTGTTTAACTCTTGCACGCGACAAACGTTCTTAATCACGCTTTCGACCATAACAAACCTGCCAGTGCAAAAAATTACGATTAATACTACACTACTACAAAGAAAAAAAACACAAAACAAATTCAAACATCTTTCAGATGAAGGAGAAAAGTGAAAGCTATGCAAACTACCTGGTGCGTGCATTTGAAGTTAGCGCCGAGTCAGCAGCAAGCGATGCTAAAACAAACTCCCATGCGTTAGGTGAGCTGGGAGCGGTGAGACCGGTGCCGCGTTGGGGGGTGGAAGGTGAGTTACCAGCAGACAGAGCGCCAGCTGCCATCCGCGCGATGAGATCCTCCAGCAAGCTTTCTCTCTCGCTCTTACTATTTTTGTTGTTGTTGTTGTTGTTGCTGTTGTTGTTGCTGATGTTGTTGTTGTTGTTATCATTATCATCATAGTTTTTCTTGTTCTTGTTATTCTTCTTCATCTTCTTCTTCACTCTCTCGTTCTCTTCTTCTGAGCTTTCCTCCTCCTCCTCCTCCTCCTCCTCCTTCTCCTTCTTCGAATTCTTCCTCTTTCTTCTCTCCTCTTCCCGTTGTCGCTTCTCTTGCGCCTCTTTTTCCTTCCGATCTTGCGCTTCTTTTTTCTTCCTTTCCTCCTCTCTCAACTTTCTTTCTTCTGCTAGCATTTCCTTAATGGATGCGGCTTGTTCTGACATTGCCTTGTTCACAAGATCCTGAACGACTTCTTTCGACACGCCGGCGGACGAACTACCCTGAATACAATACCGGTCGCCGTTGTTTTGAAAGAAGTCGTTCATTTCTTGCGAACAAGGCAGTGGCAGAACAAACCAACAGCAACGACAACAACAACAACAAAGAATAATAATAATAATAATAATAATAATAATAATAATAATAATAATAATAATAATAGTATATCTCCTGCCAATTGCTGAGACAAAAGGCCATGTGCATCCAGTCCTCCATTCCATAAGGAAAGTCTCCACACCAATCGGTGGAATAAAGGAAGTGACGGCATAGAACATCACTCTAGGAGCTTTATACCAATCAGCCCATGGAAAGGGACCGATGGCCTATGTACTCCCTAATAATAATAATAATAATAATAATAATAATAATAATAATAATAATAATAATAATAATAATAATAATAATAATAATAATAATAATGTTTGAAAAAAAAATGTCAGCGCTTCCCGTTAGAGAGATTATACTCGGAAAAAAAAAGACAGGGAAAGGCTCACTGATAGAATGCCACACACACTAGCTAGCCATACTAAAGCTAGTAGCTATACTCCCCTCTCTAAACTATATGCTGCGGCGCCCAAAGAGACCTTTTGACCCCCCCCCCCCGGGGGCCCCCCCCCTCACAAAAAAAAAGAAAAAGAAGAAGAAGGAGTAGGAAAGATTATACCTCCAACGACATGTCCACTTCATCAGCGTCGACCGCGGGCTTTTTGGACTTCGGCTTGCCTAGTCACGTCAGAAATTAGAAACACTGAAAAAAAAGCACACAAAAAAAGATGAAATTTGCTAGTACCTGGCTTTTTCTTGCTGGACCCCTTAGGCATAGGAGGCTCAGGGGTCTCTTCTTCTTCAGGGACGTCTGGAACGTCTGGAACATCGTCGACGTCGATGGATTCTGCACAAAGAACCAAACAATATTACATACATCCTTCATTTTTCATTACATACAATGTTGCTACCGAATCTCAGTTTTTTTGGCCTGCCCGAAGAGCGAGGCTCAGTCGGGCCCTTTTTTTGATTCTTCTTCTAACGTTTCAGGCGAGCATGCAGTAAATATGCAAAATAAAGAAAAGGAAGATGCCAAAAAAAACAAAACAAAAAAAAAAAAAAAAAAAAAAAAAAAAAAAAAAAAAAAAGATGGAGCTGGTGGAGAAAAAGAATAATAACATGTATATGAAGAAGAAAAAGAAAAATGGAAGAAGAAGAGGAAGAAGAAGAAGAAGAAGAAGAAGAAGAAGAAGAAGAAATGACCTTGTTTGCTTCGTACAGAAGCAAAAGCTCCCGCTTCCGCCAGTTGCAAATCATAGGCGGGTTCGTGGGGTTACCGACGTAGAGGAGCCACGCGGGCTTCACCTGCTTCTCGAAGTCCATCGGCGACGGATCAAGCATGCAAGAGTGTTTAAGGTTAAAACCAAAAAAACCCATGAGCTGATATTGGATTTCGTCAGCCTTGCCATCGCCGTCAGTGTCGACCTCGCGCGCAGCAAAAATGAAGCGCTTCGATCCTGCAACATCCAAGTATAAAAAATATGTGCAGCTTGTGAATTTTGAAAAACATACAGTACCTCGATTGACTTGCGCAGGAGTCTTCTTGCGCCAACCAATGGGAAAGACAATGAAGAGCCTGCAAATAAAAAATAAACAATCAGTTTATAAAAATCTTTCATACTTATAGGGAAAAAGACCCGGGAGCACAAGGTGAAGTTTCACCCTCACATGTCTCCACTTGCGTGGACGCCTTCAGTTCGAAATTGTTGTACTTTGTAAGTGCAACGTCGAGCGCGAGCGCCCCCTCCCGATGTTTGTTGTCCTCGGATGTGAACTTAAAGAGCAAGCTAATTAAAGCAGCAGCAAAAGAGGAATAATAATAATAATAATAAAAAGAGAGTTTAAATTAAAAAAAAATGGCAGCGCTTCCCGTTAGAAGAAATATACTCGAAAAAAAAAAACAGGGAAAGGCTCACTGATAACTGATAGAAGGCCACACACACTAGCTAACTATACTAAAGCTAAGTATCTATACTCCCCTCTCTAAACTATGCTATCGAATAATAATAATAACAATATAATAATAATAATAATAATAATAATAATAATAATAATAATAATAATAATATGTATCGTCTGCCAATTGCTGAGCCAAAAGGCCATGTGCATCCAGTCCTCCATTCCATAAGGAAAGTCTCCACACCAATCGGTGGAATAAAGGAAGTGACGGCATAGAACATTAATCTAGGAGCTTTATACCAATCAGCCCATGGAAAGGGACCGATGGCCTATGTACTCCCTAAATAATAATAATAATACTATATCTGAGGCGTACTGATGCAGCTAATGGCATATCCTCAACGGACATAAGCCTCCAATACCCTTTTTCGAGGTCCTCCACCCCCCCGTGTCAGTCTCTCGCCTGATGATCGGGGCCACCGATGGAGCTCCTGAGGGCAAGACTGCACTAAGCCGAGGTTATTCCGCAGTCCCAGCAACCTCTTGCAAGACGTCACCGAATGTGCAAGTGCATACACCAAGCGCGGTTGCTAGAGCTGCCTCGAAACCCCACCCATAACAATCTGGTGTCTGCTGGGTCCTGGGCTATCAACCAGCATATGCGGAGTTTAAGATCTTTTACGCGCGCAACAACCCTCCTCCCCAGCATCTACCACCAAAGGGTTATGAGTTGGCGTCACAGTTTAACGCCTTGAGGCCATTGGGCTGAATAATAATAATAATAATAATAATAATAATAATAATAATAATAATAATAATAATAATAATAATAATAATAATAATAATAATAATAATAATAATAATAATAATAATAATAATAATAATAATAATAATAATACTATATCTGAGGCGTACTGATGCAGCTAATGGCATATCCTCAACGGACATAAGCCTCCAATACCCTTTTTCGAGGTCCTCCACCCCCCCGTGTCAGTCTCTCGCCTGATGATCGGGGCCACCGATGGAGCTCCTGAGGGCAAGACTGCACTAAGCCGAGGTTATTCCGCAGTCCCAGCAACCTCTTGCAAGACGTCACCGAATGTGCAAATGCATACACCAAGCGCGGTTGCTAGAGCTGCCTCAAAACCCCACCCATAACAATCTGGTGTCTGCTGGGTCCTGGGCTATCAACCAGCATATGCGGAGTTTAAGATCTTTTACGCGCGCAACGACCCTCCTCCCCAGCATCTACCACCAAAGGGTTATGAGTTAGCGTCACAGTTTAACGCCTTGAGGCCATTGGGCTGAATAATAATAATAATAATAATAATAATAATAATAATAATAATAATAATAATAATAATAATAAATAATAAAAGAGGAACAGAAGAAAAAGCTAATAATAATAATAATAATAATAATAATAATAATAATAATAATAATAATAATAATAATAGTGCTTCTCTGTCAATGGCTGATGCAAATCTGCACATGCGCCTCCATCGTCTCACCCGTGAGGAGAGTACGAAGAATTGACGATAGGCTCTAATGACACCCCCGCAAGGGCAGTTC